>JAAGNO010012849.1:0-30097 GCA_033439905.1 Ceryle rudis | reverse complement strand
ATTTTTTTTTTTTTTTTGGCATCCTTTAAAATACCCTGTAACTTCCTTGTGATTGATACTCAACAGCTTCTCCCCAACTCATAGCTACATTTTTCTCTAGACGTGAACTCATGGTAGATGATATGTGCCTGCTGTAAAATTTCACGTTTATCAAAAGACAGGGAGGAATCTTGCCTTCACAGAACCATGGCAGATAAGATGACAGTGGACACATACATACCATCACTAACACCAATCTGGTTTTGGTAAAGGGTGTCAATGGATCTTTAGTACACGTGGTTATTGGATCAAGTTCAGATATGTCTTGGGGAAAAGATGTTTAACCAGTATAGTCCAAAGAAGCAGGCTGGTGATCAGACTCACTCCAAAGAAGCAGGCTGGTGATCAGACTCACAGTCAGGATTCAGATTATATGGATCCCAAAGGATTTTAGTCTAATTTGTTGCCCTTTCTAGCTTGGCTGCACATGACAGACTTCTCTTTGGCTTAGCCAGACTTCAGGGAATCAGGTCTGAAAATGTATTGGGATCATGTAAGTGGCGACAAAAAGAAAAATGAGAAATAATAACGCTGCCTCTCCTCCTTTCTTTCTTTAGTTCTGTAGATGCATCTGAAGCCCAGAGTGTGCCTGGGTTTGTGTGCTTTGTCTCCGCCAAGGATGTACCTGGCAGTAACATCACTGGCATTGCTAATGATGAGACAGTCTTTGCTGAGGATGTGGTATGTGGTTAAAAATAGCCTTTTTCAATCACACTGCTTAAGAGATAAGATTTCTCATTTTCCAGTGAAGTCCTCTACCTTATACAGAGATAAATCCTAACTGCACTGGAGTCAATAGAAATCTCAGTGCCAAATTCAACACGGCCTGAGTTCCTTTACCCTGTGCCCCTCTACTCTGTGTTATCTGCATTATTCTCCTCTAGGCTGCAGGCCACTGGGACAGGCTCACTCACTATGTTACTGTCCAAAGTTGTTTGAGATACTTTTCCCTTGTCTGGGGAAAATGGTTTCCCTTGGTTTTAAATACACTGATCTGAAAACAGATGAAAAACTGCACAAAAGGAACTGATTAAGAGAATTAGCATGAGCCTCTCAGTTACTGCATATGTACACACCAAATGACGATGGGTCCTAATCTTGCCCGTAGGTCACTTGTGTTGGTCATATCATCGGTGCAGTTCTTGCAGACACACAAGAACATTCCAGAAGAGCAGCTAAAGCTGTGAAGGTTAAGTATGAAGAGCTTAAGCCTATTGTCACAATTCAGGTAAGATGGCTCCAATCTGCTTCTGAAGTTAGGTTGCCCCCCACCCCCAAAGTTAGCTTGTGTTTTCACGTACGTGGTTGTTTAGCCACATGTTTTATTAGTCTTTGTGTTTGCAGCAGCATATGTACAGGAGGAATAATTTGTATATTTAAATATAGGAAGGACACACCTTTGATGTGGTACTGATTGCAAGTACATTAACTTGTTCTGTGTTACTTAAAGCTAAAACAAATAAACCAGAGTCTGGTAGATATACTGTGCTCAGCACAAATTTGCCTTTTGTAATGTGTATTGTGTTCATGCAAATACAAAGTCTGTGCATTGTCTAGTACAGGCATTGGTACTGTCATCTGTGGGCAGAGGTTTTGGTTTGTATGATTTATGGGTTCACAAACTACATGTGAGAACTTTTCCTTTTCTGAGGCTTCTAGTTGTTTATTAAACCAGGGAAAAAGAGTGGAGCCCAAAAACTTCTTTTTCTTTGTTTGGGTTTTTTGTTTGTTTGTGGATTTGTTTGTTTGTTTGCTTGCTTGCTTTGACTATTTTGTGGTTTCTCTTCGTTATGGAAAGCTTCAATTTTGGCAAAAGTGAAATACATTTGTAAAACTTCCCCAAGAAAGATTATAGTACATTAGCTCAGAAGTGAACTACTTCTGCAGAAGTTCTTACCCTGTCTGAGACATTTAGTTTTCTTCTTCAGTCTCTTTCCTTTTTCTCTCTCTCTCTCTCTCTTTTTTTTTTTTTTTCCTTTTTTTTTTCCTCTCCTCCCCCCTCTCTCTCTCCTGTTCCTTCTTTCTGGGCCACAGATTACAGTTAGCCCAAGCTGTAAGTCATAGCTCTGGTGGCTACAGACCTTGAGGTTCTGTGTCTGTAATGTAAAATGGGTCACAAGTAACAATCAAAGATTGTCCCATTCTGGTGTTTATTGTGAAATTTCTATGTTGCCAAGTTTATATTATACTGCTTTATGCCAAGTCACTTGGCTATTACCATATTTAGTGTCTGATAAGTTCCTGTGCTTTTTTATCTTGGATAGTTCTTCTTCAGCCAGAAGAAGCTTTGTTTTCACTCCACTTCCACAAAAATTTCATTACGTCATTATTTTTCCTAGGAAGCTATTGAGAAACAATCATTTCTTAAGGCTATAAAGAGGATTAAGAAGGGAGATGTCAAGAAAGGATTTGAGGAATCTGATCATATTTTGGAAGGTGAGAATAAGCATTAATATATCTTTTAAAATATGATAGTTTGTGATAAAAGAAGTCAAACTATCAGCATCCTTTTTATGTATATGATGCTCAACTCATGAAAGTAAGGCTTGCAGGGATAAACTAATTTCACAGTAAGTTTCAACTAACTGTTTATATACAAATAGCTTCTGAAAAAATGTAATTTCAGTTTCAAAGAGACTTGAATGCTCCCAGCTGTGCCCCTGTAAATACTCCCTTCCAGTGTAAGGGCACATTTTTCTTAAGTAAATATTCTAAAAAGTGATTTTTTTTTTTCCTGTAAAGCTTATCCATATAGGAGGTTTTCCATGTCCAGGCATAGTCTGGTCTGAATCTTATAGACATTTAACCTGCTGTACAATGGTTTCTTATGAAAATGGGACACAAATGCATCTGAAAACCTGGTCCATCAGCGCTAGTGGCTGTAGGTATCATGAAGAGCATGACACTGCCCTGTAACACTTTCTCAGCACCGAGTGTTGGTCTTTGAGGATGGGATTTTTTTGGTGTGCTTTTTGATTTCATTCAGTTGGAGTCTGACAAGCAGATTGTAGAGATACTGGTAAACATAGCAATCATCCACAACTGTTTAACAGATCTATGAGTTAGGAGGAGAGAGTGACAGAGCTGTGAACTGGAATACTCTGTCATACCAGTGTCATTGCTTGGTGTATGTATCACCAATTAATAGCTCCTGAGAAGAAGTCTCAAACATCAGACCTTTGGAGAACTATGTATTTATTGATAAGAGGGTGTTGTATCCCTCTTAGAGGTCTGAGGGGGAAAATAAGTCAGTTACAGACAAAAAGCCTGGTGTGAAGGGATTATGCTCAAAGATCACAGAGAAGCATGACCCCCTTAACTCCCTGTGAGGGGAGGAAGGAGTTAGCTAACTGAAACCCATTTCCAGGTCTGTCACTTGTTGCATTTTGGAATGCATTGCTGAGACTTTCCTCTGCAGTCAGCGATTGGTGCTGGCGCTTCAAAGGTGTCATAAGCTGTTGTTAACTGTTAGAGTGTACTATACTATACAAAATGAAGAGTGCCAAGCAAGGCAGAAATTGTTCTGAGTTAGAAGAATACGTTATTTGGAAGGCTGCAATACCATGTGAATGCCAGGCCCACCCCTTCAAGAGGACAAGAGAAAGGCCCCTGCTGCATACTAGAGTTAGGAGTCATCTCACACAAATGTTCATTTTTCACCGATGCACCTAATGCAGGCAGCTACTTTGTTGTTACCAAATTGAATAAAAGGAAGAGAGGAAAAGGATTTTGAGAACTGCTCTGAATATTCCTTTTCATACCAGCTGAATAGAACAGGGCCATGACTGAAATAGGAGGTTGATTCTAACATTTAATAGTGTGTAGCATGACTAGATATTGTATCCTGAGCACTGCCAGGTAAGATGTCCTGGGAAAGAGCCACATGAAGCGACAGAGAGCTGATTCCCAGTTAGATCATCTTAGGGCAGTTTGGGTTTCTATTTTTGTTCTCCTGTTTTGCAGTTTGTAACCTTGTATTTTATCTGCTCAGCTAGACTGTGCTTGATTTATTTTTATCCTTCATCTCAACGGTGTTATCAGGGCAGTCTGAAAGGCACCAAGCACTGCATCTTAAGGGATGCTGGGTCAATGGCATGGTGTGCAGGCTTATTTTTGAAATGCTAGTGTTTTGGACTGAAGAGTTCTAGAAAGTGTGTGTGTGTGTGGCATGTCTGTTTGGTTGATCAGCTGAGTGGCGTTGTTTCTTTGTTTGGGTTTTTTTCTTTTTTTTTTGGGGGGGGAGGTTTTGATTGTGGGGTTTTGTTTTTGTTTGTTTGTTATTTGGAGTTTTTTGTGTGTGTGTGTGGTTGGTTTTTTAGTGTTTTGGTTTTGTTTAAACACTGAACCAAAAATTTCAATCCTAGAGCTAGGGTCATCCAGTGCTGGGCAGTGCAGAATGTTGTCATTTAACACATGTCAAAAGGGCAGTAGCTTGCACACAGCATATAATGGGACACACCTTCTAATACTAGGGATGCCCTATCTTTGGGGTATTTCTTTCAATTTTCTAGGAGAGATGTACCTTGGTGGGCAGGAGCATTTCTATCTGGAAACTCACTGTACTGTGGCTGTGCCAAAGGGGGAGGATGGTGAGATGGAACTCTTTGTGTCAACCCAAAACCTGATGAAGACACAGGTACTGTCTCATTGACCTGCTACCTAAAAGGCATTGGTTTCTCAGTTTCAGATTAGATAAATGGCTGTTTTACAGTTAGTCCTATCTCGTCTTGAATTAAAAAAACCATAGGCTTAGAATTGGGTATAGGATCCCAAGTCCATATACATCCTATTGATGTTCTGAGTCCACTTTCAGGTGGCAGAGACCTTTCTGTTGGCAGTAGATATTTGTCACCAGGGATTACATGCTTTCACCCTTTCTGGAGAGGGTGCTAGCCAGTCAGGAAGCATGGATGTTGAATGACATGTCAGAAAGAGAGGTGGGGTAAACCCTGACTATATATACTAACTCTGCAACTCTGCACTCTTGGGTGATAGGCTACTGGCACTATGGGGTGTCTTTGGCTTGTTTACTGACTCATCAAGCCTGTCCAAAGGCTTCATAATAGTGAGAGGAGAATTGACAGAATGTCATGGTCACTAAATCCTGTGATAAATGAGGCCTATATCTTGGTAACCTCATCTGATGTGAGTCTCTTCCTAAATCTGGTTCTGTTGGCTGAAGCACTGCATGCTTTCCCACCTCAGAGATGAAATACTGGGCTTAATGGTTCCAAGTCCATCAAATCCAACTGCAGGTCCTGCAGTGTAACAGAGTATTTGCACTGTTGTAATGGTTGCAGTAAGGCAGCGTGTTAGTATGTAGTTCTTAATACCAACTCAGTTCTGTACATGTTCTGCTGTTCTGTTTCTCTTTAGGAGTTTGCTGCTAATGCACTGGGAGTGCCTTCAAATCGGGTTGTGGTTCGAGTGAAAAGAATGGGAGGAGGATTTGGAGGAAAAGAGACTAGGAATACTATTTTGACAACTGCAGTGGCTGTTGCAGCCTTCAAGTAAGTTTGGTCATGGGGAACAGGACTTTTTTAGGGAGACCTAATAGCCACCTTCCCCAGTAACTGAAGGGAGCTTGCAAAAAGCCTGGAGAGGGCCTGTTTACAAAGGCCTGTAGTGAAAGGACGAGGGGTAATGGTTTTAAATTAGAAAGGAGTGGATTTAGATTAGAAATAAGAAGGCAGTTCTTCACCACGAGAGTGGTGGAGCACTGGAACAGGTTGCCCAGGGAGGTGGTTGAGGCCCCATTCCTGGAGACATTCAAGGTGGGGCTTGATAAAGCTCTGAGCAACCTGCTCTAGCTGAGGATGTCCCTGCTCTCAGCAAAGGGCTTGGACTAAATGACCTCTAGACGTCCCTTCCAACTCAGACATTTCTATGTTTCTATGTTTTGCCTTCAGACTGTTGCAGCCTGCCTCTTTCTGGAGTATCATTTGCACTGGAGCACTTTCAGGACTTTTTATGTCATGTTACTGTATGGCTTGTAGCAAGTCTGAGATTTCCCCAAGGAGGTGTCTAATGGGCTCTTAGGTGGTAGGAGGAATTAAGCGTGCTCAAACGGACTAAGCTTATGTGGGAATGCCAGCTTTTAATAGGAAAGGGGGAAAAACCCCTTACTTTTCTGGTTCTTTGGTGCTCTCTGAAAACTCTTGTATCTCAGATTATCTGCCTCTCCCCTTCACTTCAACTGAACCCTTTCAAAATCCATCACTAGCCATGCCTGTTGTTTTGTATAATAGAGATATGAGACTCTCTTCCTTGCTCAAAACTCTACTACACCAGCCCTGCATCACTGTTTCTCTGCTTTTCTTCAAACTCCATCTTTGGATTTTTCCCTAGGAAGAGTGGCAGGTCACTGAACAGAAACACACCCTCTTCAAACCCCTAAAAGCTCAGGGAATGAACCTAAACTGTAACCATTTGTGAAGCTTAGATTGGAAATGTGTTTAGGGCTTCTGGAGTTTTATTATAGGCTTACCTTTAACTGAAACTTTCTGCAGTTTTAAGTGAACATGGCCTACGAGATAATGTTTGTGCACTGCATGTAACACTGCCCTTCCCAATACTGCCCTTGTAGGTGAGGATGCATGCTGCTGACTATGCTAGATGGGTGTTGCAACAGCAGTAATTTGATAAAACACCTTTGGAAGAGAACAACCAAAATGAAGCTTCTGTTTTTAAATCAGCTTTATTTTTCCTGTTCTGAGCAAACCACCTACTTACTCTAATTAATCAGTAATACATGTGCATTTTTTTCTCTGCCAGACAATCACTGTTTAGTAACCCAGAGGTTATGAAATAACATCTATGGCATTCCCTAGGCATTTTTACAATGTGAAGAGAGGCACGGGGAAGACAATTTTTAGAAAATTAAGAGTAATTCCTCCTCTCTTCCTTGTTTTCCTCCTTGGATAATAAATAAGCAAATAAAAAACAAGGTCAAATTGAAGGTTATTTAGTACCTTAGTTAGCATTGTTATATAATTCATGTGGTATTCTCTCTTGTAAAGCTAAAAGGGTGCCTTGAGGAATAGTCTGGAAAACTGTGATTGCTCAGTTATTAAGTTATTAGCATCTATCTCTAAGAAACTATCCTTCCTTTTAATATGAGTCTCTGCAAGAGTTTTCACGAACCATTTATAAGATTTTTTTTTTTTTTTTAAACTCATTCTTGCCATTTTTCTTAAGAGGAAGATATATAAACCAAGCAAAAAAAACCAAAACAAAACAAAAAACCCACCTAAATCCCCATTGTCACTCTGGGAAGACAATGCTCACCAGAAAGAAGAGTCTTGCTCTGTAGGAACTGTTCTGTGTGTTTTAGGCTTTGCCTGATAAATGTATCCTTTAACAGAACTGGCCGTCCAGTAAGGTGCATGCTGGATCGAGATGAAGACATGCTGATAAGTGGTGGGAGGCATCCCTTCCTGGGGAGGTACAAGGTATGCATACATGTGAAATTAATGCATGCTGTCTCACTGTTGTCAGCTGAAACATTGAAGAGTGATAAGATACTGTGAAAAAAAATGCTGCTCTGGTTGTTTCACTGCGGATCAGATCAGCTGGGTTATATATAACATTTTTCCTGTTACAGTCTTCCAGAAGTTCTTTTGGCTTGAATGGCTTCCTTCTTGTGATCTCAGTCATCTCAGCATTAAATCTTTCCCTCTTCCTTGCAACCAAGACTTTGCCCCTGTTGACATTCACATTTCTCTTAGATGCTCCCCCATTTGTTTGCAGCATCATACTACTGTTTGTAATTTGTTAACTTCCTTTCCTCTTCAATCCCCATCCAACTGCTTCTGCTTTTTAAAGCAAAAACCTGTTAAGAAAAATGTGGCTATGACAAGTGGCCAGCACTTATTTTGGAAGAGTTCTCTGGTGCAAGATTAAGATGCATATATAGACCCTTTACTGAGAAGCTTCCTCAATTGCTGCCCCTGCTTGTCCTATGCTGCAGCAGAGGACAGTCAGCCTTTTGCCTGTATTAGGGCTGTTCAGTTTTTTGGAAGGAAGTGTGAAACAGAGCATTTTGTAGAAAATCAAAATGTTGATTTTGATTTGGTTTGACAGGTTGGTTTCATGAAGAATGGGAAGGTGAGGAGTCTGGAGGTGTCGTACTACTGCAATGGGGGCAACTCTGTAGACCTCTCTCATGGTGTAAGTAAAATTTTTGATGGCTAACTAGGCAGAAGACATTTCCCCATGCAACCTTTTGCTCTGACTTCAGAGAGGAGTTGTCTAATAGCATTGCTTGCGGATCCTGCTCTCTGACATGATTGAAAACAGACCTTGATGAGGTTTTGGAGCTTTTACAACTGCTTTCTGAGCCAACTGACCTGCCTTGGCATGTGCCACACAATTCTTACTCATGCTGTAATAACTTGGATTAAGCAAAAGGGTCAAGAAATTTTGCTTTGCATTACAGAGGGCTATGATGGGAAATTTGTTGCACAATGCAAGATGACTGATAGTTCCCCATCTTTGAGGAAAGCTAGTTCCTTGGAATAATAAACATCCAAGCCAGCAGGCTGGTCAGGGCAGAGCGCCTAAATCAGCAAGCTTGTTAAGGACTGGCTAAAGGTAACACTGCCTTCACAAGCACTAAGGACAAGAATGGGCCCGAGTTCTGAGTTTGTCTCCAAGGTATTTTGTGGCAATAAGTAAAAAGCTCACATTTTCTGTTGTGTGAGTCACCAGCCCAATAGCCTAGTGTCAGTCATGTATTCTAGCTCTCTTCATCTAGTCCACTAAGTCTGATAATGTTCTGCAAAAAATGAATCCGTTTCAGTAGGAAAGAACTGCAAGAGCTCTTTACCAGAGCCATATTTGATGCTAGCAATGCAGTTGGTGATGCACAGAGCAGAATGGCAGGCAGGTGTCTTTGCATAAACTAAGGACCTGACTGAGAGTCATCTATGTGAATTGTCTTTTTGACTGTGTCTGAATCAGGGGACTGGAAAGCACTCCATGTTGAAACAAGGTTTGGATGGGCATAATCTTCTCTCTGTGTTGCTGCTGGAGGGGAAATCTGGGAACACAAGCCAGAAAGAAGCTCTGTCTCTTTCCCAGTTTGAACAATTAGTGGACAAAGATTTCAAATCTTGCAATTTAGAGCTAGGTATTAAAAAATCTTTTATTTCCTATAGTTGCCCTTACTGCCTAGCTGCTGAGTCACTTGATATCAACAAGACTTCTTTTCCAGTAACAGATTACTCAGCATAATTAAAAGAAGATTCTGGTTCTTCCAGATGGGTAATGACATTGAGTAGCAGTTTGGCTCAGCATGAGCCCAAAGACTTTGAAGCTCAGTCTGTCCCAGGGTCATAAGTGTCAGCAGAGAAATGTGCTTATTGTCCTGTCCTTCAGGAGGATACCACTTGGCCCTCCATTGAAAAGGGGAGGGAGTACTGGCTGCACCTCAGTGCTCACCCAGCTGTGTTGACTGCAGAACTGCAGGCTGTTTGTTGTAAATTAGCTCTGGAGTTTTTCAGCCCGGCTTTGGCAGCCAATGAGAAGTCTGACACGTGATTCATGTAAAATGTGTCCACCTCCATTCCTTCTCTTCACTAGGTTATGGACAGAGCCCTGTTACATTTGGATAACTCCTACAACATTCCTAATGTCAGCAGCGTGGGCATTGTTTGCAAGACCAACTTGCCTTCCAACACAGCCTTCCGTGGCTTTGGAGGGCCCCAAGGAATGATGATTGCTGAGTGCTGGATGAGTGACATTGCTCGGAAGTGTGGCCTGCCACCTGAGGAGGTACAGATCCACTGGCGCATTTCAGGGCAGTGATGCCCTTGAACACACTCTGAGAACTGAACACAACCAGGAAAAAAATTATTAAGCATAAGAACTTTTGCTTCATTTTTGCTAAGACCTTAGCACGTTCTCAAACTTTCTCTGACAGCCACATTATAGCATGGTATATCTTCTGCTTTATTAAATTCCCTCAGCAGCCTTGACTGTAAAACACCTGCTTTAAGGATAGATATTAAAAAAAAAAAAGTCCAAATGCACTCCAAATGCACTAGGTATCTTAATCTTACTAGCAATGTCTTTAAGTCCCAGTCTCTCTTGAGAATTCCCAGCCTTTCTGTCTTAGTCCCCATTTTCCTGTAAACAGCTATATATCTGTTAATTCTATTGTTCTGTAGAGTAAGCAAAAGAACCAACTAGGAACCAACATGTTTTTGATGTCATCCATTAAAAAGAGCTAATCTGAAGCATTAAACTTGGCATGTCCTTTATGTGTCTCTTTGGGAAGGTGCGGAAGCTCAATCTTTATCATGAAGGAGACCTGACGCATTTTAACCAAAAGCTGGAGGGATTTACTCTACGAAGATGCTGGGATGAATGTCTGTCAAGCTCAAGCTATCATGCCAGGAAGAAACTAATGGAAGAATTCAATAAGTAGGTGTTCTGGAGCTGTCTTGTTACTGGGTTACCTGTTACCTACTAAATTCTGAAGTTTTCTTAGCAACTTGAGTGGCATGAAGTCAGACCTTATATTTGCAGAGTAACTTCTAAAAATTTCTCTTTTTGAATTTCCGTCATCCTCCCTGTGGGAAGAAACCTCTGTCAGTGAGCTGGTAGCCTGAATAAGGCAGGAATCAGACCTAGCATGACATGATTTTGTAGGGTAAACATAGCAAAGGAGAATTGGTCTGTGAAGTCCAGCTAGGCTTTCCAAATGACTGTCAAGGCAATTTATTTAGGCTTTCCACTGCTTTATAATCTTTTCTTTCATTGGCTTGTATATACATCTGAATAGTTAATAGTCTAGACAATTGCTTCTGTAACACCTGGGGGAGCTTCTTCATGTTGGATTTCTTCTTGTTGGGACTGATAAAAGAAGACAATCTTTCATAAAAATTGCTGATAAACTCAGTCTATATTGCACTCAGGTATTTTTCTTCTGCTTTAATACCCAAGTAGTCGGAGGGAAGCATAGCTGCGATGAAAGCCTCTTGAGTATACAAATAATGTTCCTTCCTTGCAGGCAGAATCGATGGAAAAAGAGAGGGATGTGCATCATTCCCACCAAATTTGGCATCAGTTTCACTGTTCCATTTTTGAACCAGGTCCGTAAGTGTCATTCATCTTTTTAGCAGAGAAGTTAGATTTATGCTTCCTCACCCAAGTCTTCCTCCATTTGTACCAAACTGTAGCTTTTCAGAGAAGCTGAAATATGTGTGCTCTTTCTCAACTAATTTACAAACTAAAAAGAGCAACACAGCAATCACTAGTTTATACTGTCCAAAAGAAACCACAGTACCGATACGTTTCTGTGGTACTGTGCTGTGCTAATTTCCCTGCCCATTCCCTGTAGATATTGGTCTAGTTCTAAACGTATCCCTTCTTTAGTTTGTAACAGAAGTCTGCGAAATCACTAGTTCATTTACGGTTACTCTTGAATTAATGTTTATTTTCACAGGCTGGAGCTCTGGTCCATGTGTATACAGATGGCTCTGTGTTACTTACACATGGTGGGACTGAGATGGGTCAAGGACTTCACACCAAAATGATTCAGGTAATGATGAGTTTGTACTTAATCAAATGAGATCTTTTCAGGAAAATTACACTCACTCTATAGTATTGCCTCAAACAGCTTCACGCACGCGTAGGATAACAAATCATGACTAATTCCTCTTAATCATTTTAGCTGCAGTGCTAGATTTCTGGAGTATCATCACAATTGAGTATGAGAATTAGATTCTTCATCACCTTAATTCTTGTTATGCAGATAATACAGGTTACGCTTACAATCTGGCTTCTCTGGCAATTTCATTTCATCCCATGAAACTACAGTTTACATATATTTTATACAAAAATTAGCCATATTGCAAACATTTATCTGCATATGCTAACACCTTTGTAGTTAAAAAGGCCTAAGGGAGCAATGCTGCTTTGGCAGAGAAAGAAAAGGGAAATCTAATAGGGCTCTTTATCCTCTAATTCTTATAATTGTTGTGAGCAGAATTTAGTCTACAATAGCTCAGTGAATGTCTGTCACTGTGGCAAAAGCGTACATGGATGTGCTTGCAATCATTCAGTCTGTGAAGGGCAATTTTAACAATGTTCTGCCTAGCTCTTGGTCACTGAATCAACCGAGTCTTCAAAAAAAAATTAAATTTAGCGGTGTTGATCCTAACAGTGTAAACAATGAATAATATGCTCGTGTATAAGAAGAGACTCTTACCAATTGTTTACCTTTTCTCTGCAGGTTGCCAGCAGGTCACTGGGAATCCCTACCTCCAAAATTTACATCAGTGAGACCAGCACGAACACTGTCCCAAACACCTCCCCGACGGCTGCATCTGTCAGTGCAGACATCAATGGAATGGCTGTCCATGTATGGAAAACAAGTCACTTCAGCTAGTGGGTTATAGGCTAGGACTCCAGAACAAGAAAAGTTCATGGGTATTTCCCTATTGCTTAGGGAAAACATAACCATCAAAAGGCAATTCCAGATGAAGGATACCTCCTAACTTCTTTACCTGATCTAACTACTGGCAGTGTTAGATGATGAGTGACTGTGGCTTTTTTCAAGTTGTTCTAAGCATTCCTTCAGTCCTTTTTTAGTTCTAAATTGGAGTGTTTGTGATCACTCCAAATGAACAGAACAAAGCATCCGTTTAAATAGATAGCTTCTTAGTAATTATGCAACCTTATCTCTAACAAATGTATTGTGGTGAAACATTAATAGCAGTTGCTTTGTGGGCTGTGCTCCAGAACCAAATACCTCTCTGTGTTGATACACTCAGAGCAAACATCTGTCTGTAGTAATGACATGATCATGACTGTCTCTGACATGGTGGAGTTATATACCAGTGGAGCATATACAGTGCTTTTATTTGCAGGGTATGGTTTTTTTTTTTTTTTTTTTTTTTTTTTTTCCCCATTGAAAAGAGGAATTTAGTACTGGTCATTCTCAGGCTTAAAGAAAAGGGGAAGTGTAATCTGTAGAGTGAAACCATCAGGCTCCTTTTACTCTCTTCACAGCTTGTTGGAGTAGGTTAAATTTTGGCAAGAATATATATGGTTTGGGGGTTGGTTGGTGTTTGTTTTTTGTTGTTGTTTTTTTTTTAACAGCGTTATAGGATCATCTTGCTAGATATGGTAAGATGTCCTGCTATGAGTTGGTACAGATAAAGTTAGTCTATGGACTTCTGGTAATTTGTGTCATGGTCCAAAAAGTTCTGTGCTCTATTTAGGATTCCTTTCTGCTATCAGTGCAGCCAATCTTCTTTAAAATCCTTTTCAGTCAACATTTCTTCCTATATAGCAAGACATCTGTTAGTGAACTTTGTTCCTTTTTATGATATGCCAAAGTCCTAAAGGCAATATTGATATAAACAGAAGGTTCTTTGAAACTCTTAAAGGACTCTTAATACTATAAGCTGACTTTTCAATTCTTAAAATATTGCTTCTCTTTCCCCTTGTTTCCAGAATGCATGTCAGACTATCTTAAAAAGACTTGAGCCAATCAAACAGTCTAATCCTAAAGGATCCTGGGAAGACTGGGTAAGTGGTTTGTTATCTCTCATGAAACAAGTGGGCTTTGTCAGAGATTGTTTTCATTGGCAAACCCTGTATGCAGGCGTATTCTTCAGGCCTTCTGCATCTCACTAGCAAAGATTTGAGTAAAAGCAGTGAAACAGAAACCTGGCAAGGGAAGTAACCAAAGCTCACAAGATCCCCAAAACATCAGTTATGACTTCAATATTGAGATTTCTCCAGATCCTGGGACCTATGACAAAACCAAATAAATGTCTTGAGTAGTTACATGTATCTTACTCTTCAGGCTACAGTCTTGAACAGGAAAAAAAATGATCAGTAGTGAAGGGATTCTGTGACAAAGGTGACTCTTTGTTGAGCTGCCATCCACCTCCTGTAGTCCTCTTTGTGATTTGGAAGTCAGGATAGGATTTCCCCTGGCCTCGCTGAAGTCAAGATGACTGCGAGTTTAACCTTTGTCTCTGAGGTTGAAAGTCTAACCTGTAGCTGAGAGCCAAACAAACAAGAGCAAGTCTTATCCCTCTGCCAACAGGCAAGTTCTGCCCTTGGTAGCTGCTGACGGGGCTGTTCAGGGAAGCAGCTGCATCATGATGTTTCCCTTGGCACCGCTGATGCTGGGTAGCATGACAGCTGTTTGTCACTGGACACTTTCTATTCATGCTCTCCTGGAAATGTGTTTGGGGTAGCTGTTTTGCAGGGACTGGTTGGACTGTTACAGTTTTCAAACTCTTGTTCACTTTGCCAGATTAAAGCTGCCTATGAGAACTGCATTAGCCTGTCGGCCACGGGGTTTTACAGGTGAGTGAATGTTCTCACTGCAGAGGCACAGCTCTGACTTGATTGCATGGATTGCATCCAGGGAAATTCTGGGAGGATTTAAGGATTTATAGCCCCTATCCCTCTGTCACTGCTCTGACTTAGGGCTGCATTCCCTGTCCTACCCAGAAAAGTGAAGCTGAGGTTAACACTCTGCTGGCTGAGGAGCATCAGTTCCTAATGGAGCATGGCTCTCGGGGCCCTGTTCAGATCTCATATAAATCTGAAGTAGATCTAACTTAGCTCTAGCTGACCTAGGTCTGAGGAGGCATAAATGAAATCAGAGCTTTGCCTGGGGCTCTGCTCTGTGTCAGCCTTGTGACTTAGTGTTGCACTAGAACCGTTATGCAGGGTAAAAGGGGGCAAGGGTTGTCCTTGAGGACAAAGCTACTTAGGGCAATCAGCTAAAGTGGTATTCTGTCTGTGGTGGCATGAGCAGACACCAGGGTTTTCAATTTCATTCTCCCCCTTTAAACTCTTGCTGGCTCCTGTGCAGTCCTGAAATGAGGCGCTTTTCTCAGTCAGATTTACTGCTGAATGAAAGCAGAGATCCATCATCTTGAAGGCAGAGGACTTGACATAAAAAACTAAACACAGCATTGAGAAGAGCCTGTTTAGGACTAAAATAATATATGAGGGCATTCCTCTTGCATCTCTGAAATGTGTTTTTTCTCTTAACCAAGTGATTGTCAGTATTTTAATAAACCACTTTTCAGATAAAGTAGTGAGATACAAGTTTGCCATGAACTGTGCCTAAAATCAGTTCTTTTTTTAATCCAGTTTCTTGATTATGCTCTAAAGCTTTATGACCTCCAAGAAATTTTTGACTGCACTATAAAAGCAAAAGATTTGCTACTAGAGTGGTGGGAATGAGTTCATAATTGTCGTCACAAGCCCTGAGATTCATGGCAAAATAAAGATGGCTAAAATAGTTTAATAGTTTCCGTCAGGTTTTGGAATATACAGCAACTTTAGCAGATTTCTATTTATAGCTGTTTATCCTTTTCATTTCTTCATGGGATTGACGGAAGGAAAGAAACAAAAGTAAGTTGCAGAGTTCGATAAATTGCTATGTGTTTGTATTAATTTTGAATGTCCATGGAATTAAATTTGGTTTTGTTTTTCTTTGTACTAAGAATTCCTGACCTTGGCTACGACTTTGAAAAGAATGAAGGGAAACCATTCTGCTACTTCAGTTATGGTGTCGCTTGCTCTGAGGTTGAGATAGATTGCCTGACAGGTGACCACAAGGTGAGGGGGTCAGCAGTGAAACAGCCCTCTGTGTGTAGGTGAAAGAAGCACTCATGGGGAGTTAGAACAAATACTGGGTGTTAGCCTGTTTCTAGCTCTGTCATTGGTCTGGTGTGACCTTCAGTAAATTTCTTAACTCCTCTGTTTCATAGTGCAACAGTCTGTGAAGTATAATAAAATGATAATTATCTAGCCTGCAGGGATATTAGGAGGCTTAATGAATGATTGCAAAAGTTATTGGATTTGCTTAAGTAAGAGATAGCAGCACTGTGTTAGCACAAAAGAACAAAAACATACTGGAATTAAGTTAATCATTAAAAATAGCACTGAAGACTTTTAGAAAGGAAAAAAAAAAAATCATCAGATTCTGACCTTGTTGGTTATGCTCAGGTACAGACTACTGATGCTAGCAGCTTGGAACTAATATAAATTGGGTCTGTTGGATCTCTGGGGAAAATCACAATGAATTCCCTTGACTTACTTCAGAGATGAACTCAGATGAAAAGTCAACATGGAGAGTTGAGCTGATTGTTGATAGATTGTTGAACACTGGCCAAGCATGGGTAGTTGTTGGATACATCACTCCTCCTCATACAAGACCATGGTGTTCCAGTTTCAATGTACTGTGATAATTTATTCTTTATTTCTGCCCTTTAGAACATTCGCACAGACATTGTTATGGATGTTGGTACGAGTCTGAACCCGGCCATAGATATAGGACAGGTAAGTGAAATAGTGTTGCTATTTCTACCATGTTGAAGCAATCACACTACTCTCAGGCTTTTCTAGATGAGCCATTATCTCTCTCCATGTTGTGCCTTTGCAAAGAGAGCATTTTAAACTTGTCTATCCACTGGGGCATTTTACACTAGCTACGAAAACCAGTTTGACCTACACTTCACTCTGCAATGGGCACAGAATTACATAGGGAAAATATCCTGTTTAGAGTTTGTGGTCTTGGATATTAAGACTACAGGATATTCTCCAGATACCACCACACAGATGCTTTTCTGCATTTGACTTGCCTGAGGAATGAATCTAGATAAAACTGATAAGATGGAATAACCTCATCCCACGTTTAGTTCCTACAGTATGGCACATGACACTAAATGCCACACCTGATTTTTACACTCCTATTTGTCAATATCAAGTCACATTTAATTCAGTGAAAATTCTGTTTGAATAAAGATTTAGGGTGGTAGATTCTGTCCTCCAGCTACTGCTGTGTAGGGATCTCAATAGGAAATAGTAAAGTCCTACTTCTAGTAGGAAAAAGGACTAGTAACTTAGTGTGCAAATTCCTTGGGCGGGGAGAAGCTTACTTCCAGAGTTTGTGCAGTAATACAGTAATACTTCTCAGCAAATAAAGATATTGAACACAGGGCTGTTTTCTATGCCAAGAGATGAATCAAAAGACATTTGCACATGCTTATGTAGCCATCCTAGCTCCATTGCTAACTCTAGATATTGATACAGTTTCACTCCAGTGAAACTGCTGCAGAATTTGAGAATTTGTGGTTTACAGGAGAGCATCAGTTGCAGAGCTTTGCTATAGTTAAAATGAAACTTCCTTGAAAGCAGTATTTTCTTTTGGAAAAGCGTGGGTTTTTTGGGTTTTTTTGGTGTGGTGGTTTTTTTTTGTTTCGGTTTGTTGTTGTTGTTGTTTTTTGTTTGTTTGTTTGTTTTGTTTTTTGGAAGTGGCCAAGGGGAGAAGGAGTCTTTCTGTCTTCACAGCCTGTCATTTTTGGTCTGGAAATAAAGAGATGGGCTATAGGGAGCCTGATAGAGATCTCAGTTTCCTGTGTTCTCCCATGAACTGCTGCAGAGCATCTAGGGGCATAGGAGAGAACTGATGTTGTGTGACTGCAGGAACACAAGTACGCAGAGCTGGGTGAATGAGTGTTTGTGCCAAATCTTTAAACTGGTCTGCCTGTCAGACCTCTCTGCGGGCACAGAGAGCAGAGCTTCGTGCAGGGTTGTTCAAGCACATCCTCTTTTCATAGCTACTCCCCTTTTATTTATTTAATCCTAAAATTTACAGTAGAAAAATTATGCAAAAAGCTCTTTAGTACTTGAATGGATATGGGAATTTTTTTGCAGGTGTCTGTGCTGGTGACCCAAGAATATGCAGTACACAGGCTTCAGTATTTATACTGAAATAGAAAGTGTAAAATAGTTTACCTTTATATACGTTGTCTTCAGTCCTTTTAGTTGTCTTATCCTTTGAATTATCAAGTACAACTCATTTGGTATCAGTCAATATTTTGGCATTGCTTTTGTTGTTGTTGCTTTGGTTTGGTTTTCCCTTGTTTTATCAGAAAATTCCTGTCCTCTGTTTACAGCATATCTGTTTGCGTGTGTTTGTAAATTGCTTCACCTGTCAGGGCAATTCAGCCACATCTATATGGGTACACAGGAACTGTGCAAAGTTGCCAAGCTGTACTCAGCAGAAGGGACAAGGGTTTAGAGACAAAAGTGGGAAATTAGTCAGGAGGGGAAGGCTGAAAACTCTGGTGGAAATCATCACTCTTTGTTCTTGTGCAGGGAAGAATGATGACAACGGGAAAAAAATAATGTAACCGTGTTTAAATGTGTTTGTAGATAGAAGGAGCATTTGTCCAAGGCCTTGGGCTCTTCACCATGGAGGAGCTGCGCTATTCACCTGAAGGGAACTTGTACACTCGAGGGCCTGGGATGTACAAAATCCCAGCATTTGGAGATATCCCAACAGAATTTTATGTGTCCCTGCTCCGTGACTGTCCAAACAGCAAGGCGGTTTATTCATCTAAGGTATACCTGTGAGATATGCAGGCCTCTAACTGCTCTCTAATTCTGCAAAGCTGAGTGTGATAATGATGCATGTGTCTAAATAGCTAATCTCATTACACTGGCTTAATTCTAAGGTCAGGATGTTTTCCTATTCCTTAACAGAAATATGTATACTACCCTTTATAATTAGGTAGAACAGAAATAACCTGTACATTGCCACCCTGATTGTCCATTAGAGAGAACCAAAGTGGCTTTGCTGTGTCAGTTCTGCTGCAGCAGAAGCTGCCAACCTCTCCCTGCATGTCAGCTCCCTGGTTGTCCTTCCCTGGCACCAGATCCATCACTGCAGGTTACATTTCCAGCAGTGTAGTTTCCCTAGATCTGATGTACCTAGATCTTGTGCCTGAGATTTCATGTTTTGCTTTATTTACTGTTTCACAGTGTTCATGTTGCCCTTAAAGGTCCATTATTAATCCACGTGTCCTTTAGCTGTTTCCACTGCTGCTCTCTGCAGTTATTGAGGGCTGCACAGAGAAGGGCTGGATGTACAACACAAATCAATTTGCTTTACTTACCAAGAGAGCATTTATGGAGCCTGCCCAGCATCCTTATTTGTATATGCCTGGTCCATCTCCTTACAGTTTCCCATTTCCCCTTCATTCACAGGAACATTTTTATCAACAAGAAGTTTTTGGGTGGTTACTGCTGATAACAGAATTATAAAAAAAGTGGCTGGCGGGGACCTCAGATAATACTCATGTAGTCCCTGAGGGAGGCATTCTTGCTGGTTTGCAGGGACCTCCAGTGATGGAGCATCATGCTCTCTGCCAAGACAGCTCACCACTGCCTTATATGAACACCCTTTGCTGCTATTTTAGCCCAAATCCAAAAGGTTGTGGGAATGAGTTAGACCCTTTTTCCTTCATAACAGCCTTGCTGTGTCAGACAGCTTGTGTTTTCTTACTGTTTCCTCTCTATGTGGACTAGGGGTTTTAAAAAAGAGTTTTAAAAAGCTCAGTCTTTTTTTCCTCACTGATCACACCTGGCAGACTGAGGGTCACATCTGTAAGGCTCTTTTTGGCTTGGCCTTTCCTTCCTGATCACATCTGGGAGAGTGAGAAGCTACAAAGAAGGAATGAGGAATGCAAACAATTCCTGACTGTCACTTACTGCTCACCTTTCTGTTAGCCTTGTTAGTCTTTCCAGGGCCAGGACTGTTTCAGGCTGCAGCCTCACTCTTGCTTGTGTTCTGTCTAGGCTGTGGGAGAGCCACCTCTGTTCCTGTCTGCCTCAGTGTTTTATGCTATTAAAGATGCCATCTACTCAGCAAGGAAGGACTCTGGTGTGACCGAACCATTCAGGCTGGACAGCCCTGCCACCCCAGAACGGATCCGCAATGCTTGTGTAGACATCTTCACCAAAATGGTAACAACTTCTGCTTTCCTAATCTGCTTCCTAGCCAGCTTACACCACATGGAGTGTATGTGCTGGTCACTGTGGCCCAGGTCTGGATTTAGGGCAGGAAGGGGAGACTGTAGCCCTGCTTAAGCAGATGGGTTTTTTTATTTCATGGGTGTTATCCATCATTTAACACAGCACCAAATGAGAAACAAATCCACAGACCAGCATTGCTAGGTCTCCCGTTGCAGGAAGGGCTACCATACAGCAGCAATGAAGTTGCAGTTCATTCTTCCATCTTCCAAGTGCTGTCTGTAGAACAAAGACACTGACTTGTTTTCCTGATGCTCCTGACTATCATCTCTTAGGGGATCACCACGACTAACATATCTTGTAGGTCTACTCTGATTTAGTGGTGTCCCTCAGGTAGGGAGGGAGAGGAAAGTGTTACTGAAAATGCTCACTTTTCTGAATGTTATGACCACAGGAGTCTCAGTTCTTAGAGTCTGTGGGCTTGATCTGAAAGTGCTGGAGTTAACCCTGTCACTGTGTCTTCATGGGCTCCTCTGTTACAGTGTTGTGACTGAGCTGTGTAGGAGTGGGTCTCTGCATGAAGTCCTGCTGACTTGGGAAAAACAGCTCTGTTTATGCGGGCATCCTCCAGGCTTTCATCAGCTTGAACCTGACGGTGGTTAACAGCAAAACCTGGATATCTTAGTCCTTTTCACCTAACACCTCATCACTGTCTGGGGAGAAGGACTTGGTTTTGAGACTTTGCACAAACTGTTGACCCTCATGCCTTCAGCTAGAGCCAGGCACAGCATCTAACAGAAGTGTCATGAGGCAAACATCTCTGTGTTTTGAAAGACTGGGGTATCAGGTCAGATCTTCAATGGTACAAAATCACCCACCTCAAAGGGAGCATGGTGGGGCATGCTAAACCCAGGGCAGGACCTTCATTTGTTGCAAACTTAATTTCTTTTTTTATCTCTTTACAGTGCCCCTCTGCTGAGCCAGGGACCTTTAAGCCATGGTCTGTGCGTGTGTAAAAGGAAGTCTGAGGAGCAAACTCTTCTTGTGAAACTGAGCTTACATCAGAGGGTCCACAAGGCAGTAGGACTATAATGGGGGGAAAAAAAAGAAAAAAAAAAAAGTGTTCCTGTGGCTCATCCACTGATTCATGGAGCTTTCACATTTAATTGTCCAATCACTGTGTTCTCTAGGAGAGGGAATTGCTACCAGATTATAGCTGTGATGTAAATTCAAATGAAGAGTAAGTGGAAGGTGATGTTATCCAGGTGTAATTGATAAATCTTCCAGGTTTAATTTAAAATTGCTGCTTATTACCAGCCAATGTGAAACAGCAGGGTGATTGTTTCTTTCTTTTTCTACTAAGGGGAAAAGATGGATCACCTTGTGGCACTGTGCCAATAAGGACTTAAATGCATCGAACCCACACAAACAGTCCTCTAGCTGAGATGGGGGAAGGCATGAGAGGCACTGAGGGCTGGACCCCATTGTGTCCCCTCTGCACACAAAGCCAGATATACACTAGAGGAGGGTGAGGAAGAGTTTTGATGTTAGCAAATGAAGTTGGTGTTACCTATGTAACAAAGGTGGTTCAGAGGAAAACCCTAAAATGTGATGAATAGCTGAGTTATCCCAGGTTAAATGATGATTGTTTTGTCTGCACCAGGACTTTAATGATATAGTTCATATGCTATCTTGTCTTTTCTGATTAAAGATAAAAACTAGAGATCCTAAGAGGACTTCCAGCAAGATACTGCTTTGTTTGGCATAACCTTTTCCCGCCCCACACCTCCACATCTTTCCCCATCTTTTAAATAGGAAAGGACATCAGAGACCGTGGAGTAACAGAGAAAGTTACTCATCGTTGTTTCCAAGGCAACTTATACCGGGCCAGACAAGGGACAGGAGGAGGATGGACACAACTGGGGTTTAGTTGGCTCCGATTGATTGACCCTCTGGATTGACCCTCTAGGGTCAATCCCTTGCTGTCATGCTATAGCCTTGCCTTCTTTTCAAAACAACTCTTGAGTTTTGCTGAATGTAAGAGAATGGGTACGTTTTGCTACAGGGGCTGCTTGTCTGAAAAATGTGCTGACTAGGTGATGACCTCATGCCTTCTGGGTTGAATGCATTTTTCATGGTTCGGTTTTAATGCTGGGTATCCCTCTTCACAGGTTTTGTCACTGTCAGATTTAACACTGTAGCATCGTGTTATCTCTAGATGATGTCAGCCATGTACTGTACCTGCTCATCATGTGCAAACTTTTATCTGTTTCTCTGGCCCACAGCTTTGTGAAAATGTCATTTTTCTATTTTTTGCACTCCTAGGGCCATAAAAAAGATATGGTGCAACAGGATGTAACTCCATTGCCTTATATAAAATTTTGCTCACATACAAACTGCTTAAAATTGGCCTCCATCATAGGACTTAATGAATGCACAGTTTAAAATACCTTTTTGAAGCACTCCAAGGTATATAGCTTGCAAATGTGCAGTTCTGTTTCTCAGCTTAAAATATTATGGTTCTACCATCTAGAAGAAGGGCATTTGTATATGTGAGTTGCAGAAAGTGTTTTGTGCTTGCTGGGCTTGCTATGTAATTGTTTTATTAATTGATACACGATATTGGTGTTTCTTAAGCTCTGAAGTACTGGGCAAGAACACATTTTTGGTTTTGCCTGAAAGCTGGCAATATGTAAAAAAAACCTCTTAGAGAAGAAAATGCAATAATTTGTGTGCAAGAATAGCCACTGGAGCCTGTGTATTCATGTTCCTGGATGTCTAAGAAGGGATGCAAAACAGAAAGTCGGTAAGGTAGAATGATATCAGCAATGTTTCTGCAGCATCCCCCTCATGGGATCTCCGGACATGTTCATTTAGACCAGGCCAAGAAGTAGTGCAAAGGGAACATAATGTGTGCTAATGCAGAACATGGGGAGCCACAGGCAGAGTGTGTGATATTGAGGAGCTTCCAGCGTTGTCTTGGGGAAAAGCCACCAGCATGCACGAGAGGCCTGCTCCATGTGAGTGCCCTGAGATGGGATGTCACTAGCAGGAGGAGCAAGTGCTCTTTATCCCCCATGGGTCTGGGGGCACCTTTTTCATCCTTTCAGAGTGGGTTTGGGGTGTCTCAAATAGCCACAGTGACTGCCTGGTCAGGTGCCATTTTTAAAATTAGATGTTTCAGATCTTTCTTGCTCGTCACTTTGTGCATTAATATGAAGTGTATTTGCCAAGTTATGTGTATGTGCAATGGTCAGAGCAGATGTTAGCTTGTGGAGCCATTTTTGCTGCAGCATCAGTGAGCCACTATTTCCCAGGCACCAGTCCTTGCCCTCAAGCCCACCCCAGCTCAAGGCCCTCTTACTACCCTTCCACAAGCAGCAGCTGATGGAAGGAGGAAACACTTCCTTTCTGGGATGCGCTGGAGTTGGATGTAAGTGATATCAAACACTTGAGGAGGTGAGGCAATGGTGTAAATTCGGGGTTGCAACGTAATTACAGAAGCTGGTTTTGAAGATACAGGAAAAAGGGAAGCTTGGAGAACAATATGAATTTACAGAGGTCACTGTTGTACCTGGCTGGGCTGTGTGCAAGACAGGGACCCTACGGAACACCAAGCTGTCATTTTTAATTTCACCTCTCAGTGTCCTAACATTTCATACACTGCTTTCCCACGGAACTAAGTGAAGGACTGGGACCCCTCTGCTGTGGAAGGTTGGCAAGAAGAGGTGATACAGCTCTAGTGCAGCCTGACTTAAAATGTGGTCTGCACTACAAAGCTGTCCAAGAGCAGCACTCCTGATGTGATAATGTGATGACGTGATGTGCACAGCACTGTCCTCTGTGAAGTGTGGTGTCAGATCTCCTCATGCGCATCTCGCTGCTTGGAATTTCAGCTTTCAATCGCTGAAGGGAAAGCCACTCACAAGGAAAAATATGTTCCTTCCCTAGTACTTCTGCAGTGAAATACAGGATGGATGTATGAGTCTAATGTTACGTGTAATTGGAAATGTGTCGCTTCTCTCCTTACAGAGCTGTATCCTCAGAAGAGGAACTACGCCATCTTGCTAGACTGTCAAGTATTACGCACAATAACGGCACTAGTAATAATTGCTGTAGCTGGGTAGTTTGTGGGAGGGTGAAAGGAGGTCATTTGATCTGATGTCTTAACACCATTAATCACATGTCCCTCGATAAGAGAGGGAGGCCAATTTTTCGGTAATTGGTTGAGGTCAGGTCTAATCAACAGCTTTCACTATTGTTCTTTAATGAGCGTTGTCAAATCAGTGTCACATGAACGTATGTAGAATTACTCTGAATATCATAACATTGCAAAATAAAGCTGAAAAATATTCTGGAAACTAGTATGCTATGGTAAAAGTCTGTCATGATTTGAAAGCAGGACAACTTCAACTCATCCGTGGTGTTTAGCAAGGATGGACCCTTCCCAGAGGCTGTGAGGCAGGTCAGCTCAGTAGCCGAGGCTAAGAGAGGGTGAATGATTGCTCCAGGCTACCCATCTGGGTGCAGCAGGTGAGCCAGCTGGACAGCCTGGGCCTCTACCCGGTCACACTGGCAACCAAGTCGGAAAGAAAGCCGAGTCCATCTTTGTACTTTTCTGCCAGCAGGAGCTTATAGTAGCCACATCGTGTTTTCTGCAGCAGCCCAGTGATGCATTCTGATGCTTCTAACCACTTCCACCAGGCCCACCAGCTGCTGAGACGAGGTGGAGGGCTGTCTGTCTGTGTGGCATGGCCTGGTACCTGGTCCAGGCTGCCCTATCCTTGTCTCACTGCTACTGCATAGAGCTGAAAGTTGGGCTTGGCCAATTTGTGGCAGCCCTCCTGTAAAGAGCAGAACCTCACTCAAAACTTGCAAATGGAGCCAGAATCCCATTGTGTCCCCAGGGCCTTCTTGAGCCTAAACATGCAAGAGGTGTGAGGTTGTAAAACAGGAACTCAGAACAGATATGACCAAATGATGGGCTGGGCCTGGCCTTCCCGGAGTGTGAAAGGATTGTATCACCTGTGGTTCCTCAGAAGGGTGTGCCACCCTGTGACATATGTCCTACTTAAGCAGAATAATAGACAGACTCCAGGTGATGTGCTCCTTTGGGAGTACTTCTTGTATCTGCGTGGGGAGATTTGTCACAAAGAAGCTGTTGTCAAACCTCTTGGCCCAAAAAGGAGCCCAGGATATGAAGGTACAGGCAGAGCATGTGCAGATGCTGCTGTGGTTTGCAGCAGGTCCAGCCTACTCTACCCCAATACCCTACATATACTGAGAGCTGTTTAGCCCCATCACAGTTCAGTTCATGCAGTTTTCCAGGCCTCAATGCCATGTGTTTCTCTGGTACCTGCTCTTGCCATATTTAAACCCAATTCAGCCATGCAAGAAGCCTTGATATCCTGTCCCCAACACTGGTCTGATCTCTCTGATGTACCTTTTGGAGCTGTGACATGGACAAGTGTGCTGCACACAGCTGCAGAGCAAGGGTCTGTGATGCAGCCAATATTTTGAAGTGCTTGCATTTAGATTAATACTCTCAGAAACAGTCCTTCCATCTGGGGTATTTCTACCAGGTCTCTGGAGTGCTGAGGAGGTCTGACAAAAAACTGCTAGCAAACTGGAAAGTGGCAAGGTCCCAGTGGTAGAAATGGGACAGTTGCTTTTTCTGTTGGAGGGACAGCTCATGGAACATCTGCTCTGATAACCAGCTATAGGTCCACTGCACTTGGGTGTCGGTGAACTCAGGGAGGAGGCTGTCCACAGCCAGCCCAGCCCGCCGTAGCAGATGACCCAGCTCCTGCCTGAGGAAGCCAAACATCACCACATAGTCATACTGGACAAAACAGGGCTGGCAGAGGCTGATGAGTGGTTTCCAAGCCACCCTGGCATTGTGCTGCCCACTCTCTAAAACATCCTGAACAAAGCTGCTGAAGGAAGGGCTGCTGCCCCTGCCTTGCATGAATGCGGAGATCAGCCTCTGGAAAGGGTCCCTGACAAACAGCACTTTAGTGTAAGACCCTAACATGGCCTCTATCTTTGTCAGGTTGAACTTGCTCAGCTGTGTCTCTAGAGTGTGCTGCCGAGGGTAGGGAAGTGGCATGGGGAGTGTCACATTTTCCTTCTCCTCTAGCTTCTTCAAAAGCTGCTGCCATTCCTCCATCCCTGTCGAAGGCACTTGGCAGTAGAGGAGGTCCAGCTTGGTGCTTACTCTCAAACTCGAAAGCAGGCGTGCTCTCTTCACCCAGCTCCTTGGCAGCGTGGTGTCTTTGCCTGACTGGCTGCAGAAAGCTCTCAGTCTCTTCTTCCTGAGCTGCTGAACATGAAGGAAGGTGTCCAGTGTCAAAGTGAAGCCTTTCTCTGCCTCAGGGACAAGATCACCTGGAAAACACCATTTGAAGATAGGATGAGGAAAGCCTGTAGTGGACCTCTTCCCCGAGCCAGCACCCAGCACAGGATGCTGTGGCAGGCTGTTTTCCAGTTATTCCAGTGTGGAAAGGACATAAGTTGAATGAAGAAAATGAGTAGGCGAAAGGAGATCAGCCTTGTCTAGCAAAAAGCTCAGTTTACTAGGAAATATGTGAGGTCGTGGACACCCAGACACCACTTTCCCCAAACCGCCACATCTGAGCACTGGTCTTGACCATAGCTTTATGCCCCAGATCCCATTCTCCACTAAATCATCATTTTTTTCCTTTTAACTCCTCACTTTCAGCAGAGCTTAACTGAAGTGAGTTTACCAGAGAGACACAAATATTCCAAGAGACTGAGGAGTTGTATATTGGTTCGTAGCTACAAATACACAACCCTTTTGCATCTGCTAATTGGTTAACATCAGCTATCAAATATATTCAAAAACAAGAGATTATTTAATGTCTGGGGGTGATTTAGGGATCCAAATGACTTAACTTCTTTCATCACTGCCATATGTAAATTTTTGCTCCTGTAGATAAAAAGGCAAAAGCAAATAAAAAGCAAAAAGCAAATAGAAGCAAGAAGACAACAAAGCAAATACGAAAGGCAAAAGCAAATAAAAGACTCTGACAGTTGGTTTAATTTCTCAAATTTCAGCTTTGCTTTTTAGACTTTATCTTCTTATTTTTGATGTGAAGAGTCCATTGTGGGTTTGAATGCAGAGGATGAATGCCTGCCTTGCTGCTTTATGGGGTTTTTTTGGTTTGTTTTTTTTTTAACTGCAGCACGTCTGCCTTATCTGCCCAGTGTAGCCCAGAGGAGACAGTTCATTTGATGAGTCCTTGGGAAGTTAAATATTTCCCCCTGATCTGGGGAGGTTGTCTCACAGGGAAGAGAAGCACAGTTAAAATTAGGAAAAGGACACCAGGAACACAGGAAGAAACAGAGCAGTGTCTCAAGCTGCCCTGGGCTGCTTTTCAACTCACCCAGCCCCAGATTGACAATGTCTGTGAAATCTAGTGATGGTTTTGCCCTGGATTGACTGAGACTGGAGGGGAGAGATGCATTTCTTAGGCAAGAGGGACATTAATCACTGATTCTTCTGCCTCCTCCAAAAACATTCCACCCTTCCCAGCAAAGTCTCTGGGAGTTACTTTCAGCAGCCTGACACCTGGTTTCTCCACTACAGCTGAGATCAATGATGGGTGGCTGGTGTCAATCACTGAGGACATAAATCTGAGGGACTCCATAACAAGGGATTTTCCCACAGGTTATCTTGCCCCTAGGACTGTACAAACAATATTTTCTGTGCCATTTACCCACCAAAAACCTCCAAAAAAAAGCTCCGTGTCCTTTCACCCATG
The DNA here is from genome assembly GCA_033439905.1 of Ceryle rudis. NCBI lineage: Eukaryota > Metazoa > Chordata > Aves > Coraciiformes > Cerylidae > Ceryle > Ceryle rudis. Next base: position 2,474 of record JAAGNO010012849.1, on the reverse strand, counting down.
GTACAGAAACGCTGCTAGCCACATAGAACCACCACAGTGCCCAGGTGTTACCTCCTTGGCCGGTGATCAGGCTCTGGAGAAAAAGCCTCCAGCTCAGGAAGGTGGCGATGCCCAGGGCAGCTGAGACGATGAGGCGGGGAAGAAAACGCATTTCTTGGGTGCTGCTGTGGTGCTGGGAGCTGAATGCTGCGCCAGTGAGCAGGTGGGGACCCGGAGGTAGGGTGTTTGGGGAACCTCCTGTGTTTACTTAAGATGAAACACACCCAGAGCTGAGTTAAAGGGCTGTTTTGGCAGCAGCTCAGCTATGGGCAGGGAAATGGCCTGATGTGCAAAAGGTGCCTCCTGCTGTATGTTTACAACATGACTTTCTGGTGCCTTTTTATTCAATGTCTGTGCCATCCTCAGCACTTCACCAGCTCAGATGACTGTGGTCCCTCTGAGAAATGAGCCCTGCACCCACAGCCCTGTGCAGGGTTCTGCAGAGCCATGTGGGGTGAGATGTCCCTCATCCCCTGATACACCTTGTTCTCTGCAGGCTTTGCTGCTCAGTGAAGCACTGCATAAAGGAATGCTGCCATGGGGAGCAGCATGACTTGGGGCTGGGGCTGAACAAGCAAATGCTGAGCCATGGGTGCTGCCTCTGCAGTGCTAGTGGGTCTTTTAAGGTAGAAGCTGGAGTAGGGGACATGACATGATGGAGCACAGCCCATGGTCATGTGGCAGGGACATGCCATCCCATGACTAACCAGGGACTGGAAGTGCTGAATTGTTTGGTCTACCTTTTTTGCTGGAGGCTGCTTAAAATTTGCAACTGCTGCTTGTTTTGTGAGAGCAGCTGGGGACCCCAGGCAGAGCAGAGGCTCTGTTATACTGAAAAGGAGGTGCACATCCAGGCAGGCAGGTGCATGTGCTGCTCCTTCCTTTCCACAAGGAACCGCAGCTTGACGGGGGAGCATGACAACTGTGAAGACCAAGGCAAAGGGGACTGCAGCAGCCTGGGGAGTGTGACCTGGTCCTCTCCAGTCCCTTGTGGCTATAATGACTTCAAAACTGGGGAGTGATTATTTGCAAATTGCCTTTTCATGGCAAGAGTTGCTGCCTGCCACCATCAGCATCCCTCTGGCAGACAGGCCATGGGCTGGCATGTGACAGGGACATGGTCCAGCTGAAAGACCCCATCGCTGCAAGGGGCTGTGGTGTCCAAAGAAGGGATTGCTGCCTTGAAGCTCAAGAGCAAGTGGGCACACCAGGCACACAGAGGAAGGCAAGGTACTGAGCCATGCAGTGTACAGCTGGTGTGGGCACAAGGGCTGTGTTTCATGAGGCCTGTCAATGAAGCAACCCACCTCTCAGTAGGTCTTGATGGAGCCCAGTCTTATGCCACAGGTGGATTTGATCTAGCTTGGACAACTATGATTTTCCCACCAGAGGGTGCTCCATGCCCAAGGAACCCCGGCCTACCTCCGAGCTAGCAATGGAGCTGGACTATATGCAACGCTTCCCCACTGCAGTTTAATGAATTGACTTCACAGCTGTCATAGCCACAGTTGTGACTTTCAAAAGCAGCTGTGTCTCTTTCGAGCCTTGGGAGAGCTGCTGGAACTCTGGGAAAGGTTGTGAAATTCTTTTTGCCTCTCAGTGAGGAGGGTATGTTTCCTCTAGGTGAGCTAGGGATCCTCAGGTTTGGAAGGGCAGGTCTTGTGGCTGGACCCCATTGCATGTATCCCTGGATCATGTCCCTCCAAATCTAGGAGAAGCGTGGTACAGCCTGAGGTGGTCGGTGTGCATGGAGACAAGAGTCTATGGCCATCCTTTGCTTCCCTTCCCAGCAGTAGTCATGCATTTTACTTTGAGCTGCAATGCCACAGCTTACTCCTCCCAGTCCAATGGGTCTTGGGGCAGGAAGGTGCCTGAGTGAAGGATAAATCTTAACTGAAAATAAGTGTTTCTTGTGTAACTGTAGTTCTGAGCACCCCACAAAGGCTATGTGATCATCAGAAAATGACTGCAGTGCAAGGCTCTGTACCCAGCACCATACCCTGCAGCTTCCCCAGTGTGGGTTAGCTGGTGCAGAGACCAGCTCCCTGCACCTTCACTGCTCCAGGTGATCAAGCTGCTTCTCAGCAGTGCTTCTTCTCTGCAGCTCCTGAAGCTGCTATGATGCAGCCGGGCAACAGCATCTGTGGCCTGGCTGCACACCAGAGCAGCAGAACCCTGCTGCAGGAGCCCACCCAGCTGCCAGGAGACCCACCTTGGGTGCAGGGAGGTCCTTTTTCTTAATGGTCTGCAGCAAGGCTAGTAAATAAAAGGGCATGAGGACCTTATTGCTCTCTACAACTACCTAAAAGGAGGTTGTAGTGAGGCTGGTGTTGGTCTCTTCTCCCAAATTACTCATGATTAAACAAGAGGAAATGGCCTCAAGTTGCGTCAGGGGAGGTTTAGATTGGATATTAGGAAGAAATTCTTCACTGAGA
>JAAGNO010012847.1:38467-50081 GCA_033439905.1 Ceryle rudis | reverse complement strand
ACTTGTAGAGTAGGGTTAATGGTTGGACACGATGATCCCAAGGGTCTTTTCCAACCTAGATGATTCTGTGATTCTGTGATTTGGACTTGATCCCCCAATCCAAACCATTCTATGATGCTATGATTCTATGACTTACATTTGTTTTACTTTACTTATCTTCACTATATAATCATTGCTTTCTACAGCCTGTAGTCACATACAGTTAATTTGTGTAGAATGGGGTATTTGTGACTAACATGATGATGTTGTGTGGGAAAATACAGGCCTGACATGGCAGTGAAGGTGTGGGGAAGTGGGGACACAGGATGAGGTGCTGAGGAGTACTGGGCAATAACACCTGTCACTGGACACTCCATGGTTGTAAGCAGCTCACCAAAGGTCAGATAATGAAATGCAGACCCGGAGCTGGGCAAAACTGGCTTTAGAGATAACCAAGACAGCAAGAACAACAAATAGCATCTAACACATGTAAAACACACCGTGTGTAATAAAATCAGGTTCACTGGGGACTAGCAGACCCAGAAGAAAGTGCAACACCTAGACTGTGAAAATGACTCCAAGCAGATCATAGAGCAAGGAAGAAGACATTGTCACCAGCATTGTATTTCTCCCTGAAATAGTCTTGGGCTGTGGTTGACTTGACATATCTTCCTCATCCCCTAGATCAAAGCCATCAACATAAGGACCCCAAGGGGTGATGTAATGCTGAGCACACCACCAGACAAAGGGGGAACAGACAGGATGTGTGTGTATAGCTTTTATTGAAACTTCTCCTCTGTAAAAGAATTCTTCTCTTAATTTATTTTTTCTTTCTTGCTCCATAATAATTAGATCTGTGTTAATACTGATATCTTGATTTTGCTGTTAAGATTTCAATTACACTAACAATAAATTATCATCTTTACACACAAAATAAATTTCCTGTTTTCCAATAACAAGTTTTTAAGGGTGACAGAACTACTACTGCAGCCAGGCTGGGTTGCTGTAGGAGTACTGCTCTTGGATCTTGCACTAATTCCTTGCTATTTTGGCTCAGGGGAACCTCTAGTTATGACCAAACCTAAAAGTAATGTGATATGATGCACTAATACAGCACATTACAAATAATGAAGACCAAGAAATATTTCCTAAATACCTCCATTTGGTTTAGGAGTCCTTAAATCCTTCAGAAATGGTGAAGTGTTGTGCGGCTAAGGTATAAACTGGCCCATGGAAAGTATGTTTGGACTAGGAAGGAGATAAATGTTAACCCTTCATGCTGTATACTGGTAAAACTAGTAGGAAGACAGATGATAGAAATGGTAAGACAGTAAATAGTGCTTAGGTAGTGACTTTAGGTATTCACTTCAGTAAGCTGCTGACACTTGTTTTGACACTAAGGGTGTGTAATCTTGGAAGAAAGCTACCAGTTGCGCACCAAAGCCACTTTTTAGTGCAGACCACCTTTCTGATGGACTTCAGATTTTTCAGTGAACTCCTAAGTACCACTCTGGTTGTTTATAAGATGTACATACCAAAGCAATTGCAACTGCAACTTCGAGTTGCTAAAAGCAAGTGGAGGATGTGCTTTCCCATATCTGGAACATATGACTCAAATCATTATTACCTGCTTCTGAATAAGAGGAAAAGGAGATTGTTTGGTTGCTATTTTCACTTTTTCATCAAAACCCCCTGCTGAGGTGTGTGTCCGTCTGTGCAGCTCTCTTGTCCCACTACCTTCCTGCAGCAGGGCTAAAAGCAGTGGCCCCCATGGACCCCTTATGTGCTATGGAAACACAAGGTTCCAGGAAGGATGGAGGGAATCAGGAGACTGACAGCAGCCTCCCTGGTGAGCCCCATGGCAGTGAGATGGTTAGGCTGGACAGGCAATCATACTCATTCAGCTAGGCTGGGCCTGGCCCGGCCTTTCTCCTAATCCAGGGTAATCTAGTGCCAGGAACAGCCATTAGTGTCTGCTTCCCTCTCTTTGGCACAATGCACCTTGCAGTGCCAGACCCCAGCTCTGTTTTTAGTCTTTTTCTTTGCTGCTACATCACTGATGCGTGGTATCTTACACATACATAATAACAAATCCTCACAACTGCTTTGCAATGTAGATAAAAGATGGGTTTCCCTTGCATTTTACAGATTGGAATCTGAAGCCAAGAGATATTACAATAATTTTGGATGCCTAGTCTGCAGTGATCTTACCTGATAGATTACAAAGCACTATACAGTAGCTCTTCAGATGTTTGAAGCCCTCTTTCCTGGAGTGCAGCTATAAATCTTTGCCAATGGGGATGAATCGTGCTTCTGCAGGTTGTACCACCACAAGCAAGGATGGCACATATAAAAAGGAGAAACCAACTGTGAAAAAATTAGTTTAAGTGACGTGTGTAAAATTACACAGAAACCTCTCCAGCAGAGATGCAGAGGCATAAAACCCTGCATACTCTCATGCCTTTTACCTGCCAAATGCAAAATTCTTTTTTTTTTTTTTTCCCAAAGCTCACAAGTCCCCCAGCCACCTTCCAGCTTCTGCACTGAGATGGAGCTCCTGTGTCTATGTGTCTCCTTTCTGACACAATTCTGATTATCCTCAGAGAGGTCCCTTTATGCAGTCAAAGAAGAAAAGTCATACACAGCTCTACCTAGACATCTGCTAACCTTTGATTTTGTGGTGTTAAATGCGTACTTTGAACTAGTTAGCTTTAAAAGAGGGATGTCTTTTTCTAGCATTGTTTAACAAAAAGGAAGCTGAGCCCTCTCCTCTCCCCATTCATGACTTCCATCACTGGGAGACAGGAGACTGCATTGGCTTGTCAAATTCATCGTTTGTCTTTTGGATGTCCAACTCCAGTCTTCAGCAGAAGTAAACACAAGAGTGACGGCCACAAAGGGGGCTGTAATTCTCGTTTGGTACAAGGCCAGACCTTTGCTGGCAGAGCTAATGAGGTAATTGATGGTGTTTGTGTACTGCCATCCTCTGTGTGAAGCAAGGTTAGAGGGAGCAGAGCATGCATTGGGAGGATATGTGGTCTCACAGGCACAGGCTTCTCTGCCTGTTCCTCCCAAACTTTGTCTCAGAATTAGGAGTGCGGTGTCCTTCATATGTGGCTTTCTTTCCCGTGCTCATTTTCAGTCAGCCCATTTCCAGTCATCTATCTTGGACTGACCAAGATGTCACTGTATGTATCTCAGTCTATGCCATCCCACAATGTCTTTTGCTCCTGCTTTTGTTGTCCAGCTGTTTTCAGTTTTCCTCTTGCACTTCCCCTTCTCCTCATGAGTACCTATTGCCCACAATTGCCTCCCGTTTTCCCTCTCCAGTCAGCTTTTCTTCACTAAACCTTAGTGTCTTCCCATCTTCCCACAGTTCCTTGCAGTCACAGGCTTCATGCCTAATGAATTGTTTCTCTTTCTGGTTTCCTTCTCCCACAACAGTTTATCATTTACCATGAGTTTTGGTGTCTCCAGCACCAGGTTCATTGAGAATGGGAGCAGCCTTCAGCCCAGGGCACTTGGAAGTGGAGCTGGTTGCATGCTCTAAGACTGAGGGAAGAGCAACCTGCAGGGATACTCACTCAGTAGCTATGAGTGCTATGGGACAGCATGGGAGTGGTGGGTGGCAGGGAAGCTGTCAGCTTTCTAGTGGACATCTCACAGATCCTGTTGGGATCTCCTCTGTGTTCCCCTGCAAACTTGTGGAAGCGGAATAGTTTCTCCAAAACATTTTAACTTGAAAATTTGAAACATTTCTGCCCAAATGGCTTGTTTCACTGGTCTATTTCCAACAAATTCGGAGTATCTATCAGCTGTGGGAACTTTTAGTCTTGAGCTTTGTCCTAGCTTGTAGGAGCTGTAAACAACCCTTATAGTGAACATCCTGCTACTGGCCTTTGAGCCATAACCAGGAGAAATTTGCTTAGCAGCTCTGTGAGGATGATACATCTCCAGTTCCACTAGCTGCATGAGCATATATGGTACAGTGCATATATGGTTTGCTGAGAAGGACTAAGAAGTTGCAAAGTGCTCAGTGGGGAGAAAGGCCCATCAGATCTTTAGTCTACAAAAATGGAAGTTTCCTAAAGTGAAACAAACTGCACCTTCTTGACCACTTGTGAATGACAATATCTTGAAGTGTTTCTATCTCAGCAACAGTTGGTCCAGCTCACAAGTCAATAGGAGAAAGGACTCCTGATACAAAGTGCACCCACTATTAGGTTTCATCTGGCAGAGAAGCATAAAAGCTGTCAGCAAGGGGTAGCAGGTTCTGGTAACAGCAGGAGAGCAATGCATTTTTCTCTTGGAAGTGATTAAATAGATTTGGTGAAATAATAATAATAATGATAATAAATCAGCATGATTTGGACTTCTTGCATGGAAAAGCTGAACAGTTTAAATCTAACAGGGTTATAAACCATTAAAAAAATCTTCCACTGGGAGGAGTCCAGCAATGTAAATGTTAGGCAATATGTCCTGCTCTTAAGTGTAGCACCTTTGCAGCACATGTGAGTCCTGCATTTTTAAATGGAAAAATGTAAAGAGGGTTTAATAATAGTCCTTTACTGGGAATTGAAACTTTATGGCAACCAACATATTTGTCATCAAACTGACTTTTTTATTTAAATTAAAAATAATAATCCAGAAACTGACAATATTACATTTGTATGTACAGTAGGAAAATAAGTACAAGCTATCTAGCAATATCTGTTTCTGGTTTTTGAAAAAGTGAAGATTTCTAACCTTTACTTAGGTTCTGCATCATACGCAGTTTCTTAAAGCCGGGGATTTTTGAGCAGGTTATTATGAGTATGTGTGTGTATGTGAGACAAATCAAAAACTCTGATATAAAAGGTGCGAAGTACTTTAAAAATTTTAAAATAATATACACTGGGTTTAAAAATATTAGGTAAAGTTAAGCGTTGTCACTTGGTAGATACATGTTTTCCTTAAGCCTTCTAAAATATAGATTCCAAAGGTTTAGTAATACTTAGAAAGCAAAGGATTATTTAAGTAGGAAATACTAGATCCCAAGATGATTAATATAGCAAACTATAGCACGCTATTTCCCAACACTCATTTTCATTTTCCATTTTGCGTGTATGGTTTGTTCCTGTGCTGTCATTTTCAGTATGTTCCTTTTTTACATTTCTTTTTTCCTGGCAGTTTGTTGGCCAATTACAAAACTTTTGTCAGTGTCAGACATTATTTGCATCTATACACTGTGTAAGTTATCCAAAGCACTGTTGTACCATTTAGACAGAACAGTGAAAAAGTATGTCTTTTTCACAAATAAGACATCAATCATTAATATCAAAACTGCTTAGGCAAATCATATCACATCCAGTATCTTAAAAGAATCTCTTCTTTATTATCTGTTTGAGCAATTTACAAGCAATAAGTGACCCATGGGAACCCCAGTCACAAAATGCATATGGACCTTGCCTTTCTGTGTTAGGATGGATTGTACTGCTATCTAATTCAGTTTTGTACAAGGACCAGAAAGTTTGTGACCCAAGAGAGATGCACAGAATTCTACCTTCTGGGTCAAGCTGGAGACATGATGAATCAAGTGTCTTTTCTTCTTGTATCAGTCTTCAGCAGTAGGAGTAGTTTTTCCCTGGGTACCCAGCCCCCTGAGCTGGAAGACAGGGATGGGGGGCAGAATGAGATCCTCATAATCAAAGATGAAATGGTTAGTGACCTCCTACATCACTTAGACACATACAGGTCTATGGGGCCAGATGGGTTACACCCATGGGTACTGAAGGAGTTGGCGGATGTGCTCATCAAGTCACTTTTCGTCGTTTATTAGCAGTCCTAGCTAACCTGGGAGGTCCAGGACATAGTTTAGCAGTGGACACATAAAGTAGGGTTAATGGTTGGACATGGTGATCTTGAAGGTCTTTTCCAACCTAGATGAATCTATGATTCTAAAACTACCTGTTGTATCACTGATCTGAAAAACAGGCTGCAGCATGCTGAGGGTCATTCTCAGCCACCTTCTCTGTGCATGCAGAAGGAGGGTTCCTACACAGTTCAAATGCTACCTCAGATGTGAATACTGGAGATGCTGGGCAGGAGCCAGAACCACACTCAGCCTGCACAACCTCTGTTTTGCAGGGTCTGCATCTGAGGGCAGTGTTTGCCTGAGAAAGAGAGACCGAGAGCCTGAATAACATCTGTAAGACTCAGTTTACTCATCTGAAGAAAAGCGTCTAAGCGATCTGTCTAAATATCTTAAATATTACACTTCTCTTTTATCCTCTTATCTATGTTATGTCTCATGCAGCAGAGAGGGGGCAGATGTTTGCCTTCCACACCTACCCATGCCCTGAGCTTGGTGTAAACTGAAGTCACTAATACTTCTTCCTTGCCCTTCCTGGATTACAGATTATAGGACACCATGATATTTGATATGGAAAAAGCATTATTTCTTCCTTTTATTGCTATGTTTCAAGGAAGTCAAAATCAACCTGATGTCATACCAATACACTTCTGAAAGCACCAAGTTAAACAGAAGCAAAACACTTCCTGAAACAGTTTTGTAAAATATTATCTCAGTGCAAGATACAGTATCAGGCAGCAGTCTTTGTATGCTCCTATTAGTCAGACATTAATAGCATGCTGACAGCTAAACTCCAATCTCTGTTCCTGTTGCTGCTGCTTCCCTCAAAAAGCTTGACTTCCTTGGAAGAAACATTTTGGAGATGGGGCTGAATTAAGCAGCTGGTATGCAGATAAAGAGAATCAGCATCCTTTGCCCAGAAGAAAACACTGACCTCTAGGTACTGTCGCATTTTTCCCATTCTACCATGCAAGGCAATATTATTTATCATATTCATGCATTATGCAATACAATTAGCAATGCCTACTTTACAAGGATGACCCCACAACACTCTAATATAAAGGTTTTTGGCTTACAGTCTTTCAGATCTTCCCAGACTTTACTTTCTGCTCCAGGCATTTTCATTAGAGACACCAGCCCCAGACTGAATTGCTTTGCTTTTGTTGCTTTGTCTTTGGAATGGAGATTTCAACAAAGTGGTTTTTTGGACATGTTGTTTTGCCTCTGTTAGAAAATCTCAGTGAAAACTACCAATATGTCCATAGTTTGGAGCTGGGATTAACACTTTAACCAAAGGGCTGCTCATTTGCCTGCTGCACTCACCGGCATTAGCCATGATTTGGTCTGCAGAGGAGGCTGGACTAGCACACAGGATCATATGACCCTCCAACCTGGTGCAGAAGCTGGCTTCCCACATTTGAGGTGGCCCCATGCTGTCAGAGTGGCTGTGAAGCCTGTGAAGAAGACGTTTGCTTCATATCCCATGCAAACGGTATCAGTCCACAAAGGGTATCAGTCCTGGCATGAAATCTCTTTTCACTTCATTAACTTCATTTTAAATTAGGGTTAATATATTATTTTTTTCTAATACTCCCGACAAGGAAGGAAGTGTTTTTAGAGCAGGACCTGAGTAGCATGCCATACAAACGGTTTAAGGCTATATGAGGCACCAGACTATTGAGTACTTCCCAGATGAGCACCATGACTCTGTAGCATAAATGTAGCATGTAGTACACAATCAGTATGATCAACTACAACACACTGACTATCCAGGCAACTTTGATTCTGCCTTTTCCTAGCTTTTCAATGTTCAACCTTTCAACTTAGCTAATATTCTTTTAACAGAATTTTCTTGTGCACCATTAAAACATAAATTCTCTAGCATCATGACTGGATGAGCATCCCCCGGAAGAGTTAGAATCATAGAATCATGGAATGGTTTGGGTTGGAAGGGGCATTTAATAATCATCTAGTTCAACCCCACTGCCATGGGCAGGGAAATCCTTCACCAGATCAGGTTGCTCAAAGCCCTGTCCAACATAACCTTGAATGGAGCATTCACAAATTCTTTGGGCAACCTGTCCCTGTGTCTCACCACCCTCAAGGTAAAAAAAAAAAAAAAAGTATTACTTATATCCAGTTTCAATCTGCTCTCTTTCAGTTTAAAACTTACCCTGTCCTGTCACTACAGGCCCTGGTATAGAGTATTTCTCTGTCTTTTTTATCTGCCCCGTTTACATATTGAAATGCCACAACTAAGTCTCCCCAGAGCCTTCTCTTCTCCAGGCTGAACAATCCCCTCTCTCTTAGCCTTTCTGCACAGAAGAGGTGCTTTAGCCCTCTGACCATTTTTGTGGCCCTCCTCTGGATCTGCTCTAACAGGTCTATGTCTTGCACTGGGAATTCCAGCACTGGATGCAGTATTCCAGGTGGGGTCTTACAACAGCCAAGCAGAGGCAGAGAATCACCTCCCTCAACCATCTGGCCACACTTCGTTTTGCAGCTGAGGATAAGGTTGGCTTTCTCAGCTGCAAGCTCCCATTGCCAACTCATATTCAATTTTTTATCCACCAGTACCCCCAAGCCCTTCTCCACAGGGCTGATCTCAACTCATTCTTTCCCCAGTCTGTACTGACACACCGAGCAAGGTGTTGGCCCTTGCATTTGGCCTTGTTGAACTTCATGAGTTTCACATGGGCCCCCTCCTCAGCTTGATGCTGCCTGCAAACATGCTGTGGGTGCACTTGATCCCATTCTCTATGTCATTAATAAAGATATTGAACAGTAGCAGTCCCAATATGGACCCCTGAGGAACACCACTTGTTGTTGATCTCCCTTTGGATACTGAGTTGTTGACTGCAACTCTTTGGATGTGGCCATGCAGATAATTCCTTATCCATTGAACGGTACATCACAGAAGGCCACTCCATGATAGCAGGCCACCAGATTAGTCAGACACAATTTGCCCTTGGTGATACCACGTTGACTGTCTCTGGTCACCTCCCTGTCACCCATATGCTTTGACATATCTTCCCAGAGGATCTGTTCCATGATCTTACTGGACATAGATGTGAGGCTGACTGTTTGGTAGTTCCCAGGGTCCTACTTTTTACCCTTTTAAAAAATTAATGTTATGTTTCCCATTTTCAGGTCTGGGAATGATTTTAAAGATGTAAAAGTGATTGAAAGGAGCTTGAAGAGAACTCTGAATATGTTTTATGATGTCAACATTAAAAGGGGACAAAAACACTTTTTAATTTGCAAGCATCCTGACATCTGAACTCAGTTTGCAAAGCTTCTTATTACAATTCACAGTCCAAATTTCTGCACAACCATTTTTCTTCATCACTTTCATGACAGTTGCTTTTGGGTGTGAGAAGAAAGTGAGTTCAGAAAGATCAGTGCATGTGTCTTCTGTGATCTAGAGATAATGGTCAGTTGCTATCTTTTAAATGGAGAAAATGGAGGAGAGATGCAAAGTTTATTAAATGTAGAGAGGAAAGATACATCCCTTGAGATTTTTTTATCTGCAGCTTCCTTGCTATTTGACAGACTAACCTGGGTTGTGGAATATTCACCTGTGACAGCATTTCTATTTTCTCTCGGCATTGTTTTTGCCTATATAAAAAACCAACAGCCAAAACTAGAAAGAAACTAATTCTGTATGACAAATAAAGGGATTGATATTTCCCTATATGACAAAAATAAAAAGTCAGTCATTTCAGTGGAAATAGGGATAGGGTCAAAATGCCAAAAATGTCAAAAATCCTCTTTGAGGCTTAATGATAAAGTTTTTCTCCTGTAAGACCTCAGAAAGAGTCTGATAAGGTACACAGAATAGTCTGTTTTACTTCTTATTGAAAATAAATACAGGATTTTCACGTCTTCCTAAGGGGTAAGACTAAGGCAACCTTAGATTACATTTTTAAGGAAGTAAACATAAAATCTGAGTCTTTTTCAGAGTTGTAGGATGTTGAGGAAGACTGAACCAAGTGTGCAGACACAACAGTGAAGTGAATCATTATCGACACCTTGCACTCAAAGGTCTTTGTCCCTTTAGATAAGAGCTTCCTCCCATCCCTACCCTTCTGTGTTCCATGGCAGCAGCAGTACTTTTCAGGATGACCAACTTCAAGGTTTGCTTTCATTGCTGAGAAACCCAGAGCCAGGTGAAGCTAGAGCAGCATAAGTCAGGCAGCTGTGCCTGCTGGGGTGGCTGGAAACACACACACAGATGCACTAGGAATGGGAACTGCAAATAGAAAAGGAATATTTTTTCATTTAAAGCATTGGAAAGCTTTCCATTTGTTGAAAACACCGTTACTATATTTTGCCCAATGCAAGTTACCAGACATATCATGACAAGTGATTCATAGGCCCTGTACTAGATGAGGAGCATCCTATCCTGATAAACGATTTTGGGAAGCAAGTTTTCCTGTCCCCAAAGCAGTGAAGTAGTACAATCATTTGACCAAAGACAGAACATTAGAGGAAGAAGGAGGACCTTTTCCTTTAGTTTGAGTAATGTCTTTATTTGTTTTAAATTAACAAAGATCTGGATAAATCTTTATATATATATACAGATGATATAGATTATGTAGGTTATATAGTTTATGTAGACTATATAGATTATACTAATCTGTTTCCTTGTAGGAAAAAGTAGATTACTGGTTTTTTATAACGTTAATGGTAACTGAGTATGATGACAAGTGAAAATATTAAAGATAAAGTTTACAAAATTTGTGACATTAAAAATAAATTGAGAATATAGAGCTTCACTGATTCACACTTCCCTTATTCTTAATGCATTTCACTGAAAACAGAAAATGAAATCAATCTCACTTGGTACATCTGACACATATTCTAGAGTACCTTTGTTTCTGTGTAATTATCTAATATCTGTGGTTACAGCTATAATTTGTAATTTACCTCCTACTATCTTTTTATTAGTAACTTGTGGCTTTCTTGGTGTTTCTGTGTTGCTTGGAACCTACAAAGCTTTATCTTCTATGAATCTGTGAAATCACTGTGCTCCACTTCATTGTTGCTTGTGAATGCACTTTATGGACAGTAAAAAAGAAAGCTCTGCTAAAAGAACAGCCCAGAGTTCACCGTTATCTGTAGAGCTCTCTGCTGCTTTCCTGCTGTCCAAATAGACCTTTCTGGTAGGGGTAGTTCTTAAGGGTAGTATGCCATGGGGGGTTGACCCTGTGCTGCATGTCAGGTGCCTGGGAGAGCTCTATTGGTCCCCTTCCTCTGCTGGACAGGGGAGTGAACAGGGTCAACACGAGGACAGGCAGAGATCACTCCCCAGTTACCATTACAGGCAAAATAGACTTGACTTGAGGAATTTAGCTTGATTTATTACCAAACAAAACAGAGTAGGATAATGAGAAATAAAATCTAAATCTCAAAACACCTTCCCCCCCACCTCTCCCTTCTTCCCAGGCTTACCTTTACTTCCAATTTCTCTACCTACTCCCACTGAGTGGCACAGGGGGATGGGGGTTGCAGTCAGTTCCTCACATATTGTCTCAGCTGCTCCTTCCTCCTCAGGAGGAAAACTCACACTGTTACCCTGCTCCAGCGTGAGGTCTCTCCCATGGGAGACAGTTCTCCATGAACTTCTCCAATGTGAGTCCTTCCCATGGGTTGCAGTTCTTCATGAACTGCTCCAAGTGTGGATCCCTTCCATGGGGTGCAGTCCTTCAGGAACAGACTTCTCCAGTGTGGGTCCCCCATGGAGTCACAAGTGCTGCCAGAAGCCTGCTCCCGTGTGGGCTT
>JAAGNO010012847.1:8258-25107 GCA_033439905.1 Ceryle rudis | reverse complement strand
CTCCTTCTCCTTCTCCTTCTCCTTCTCCTTCTCCTTCTCCTTCTCCTTCTCCTTCTCCTTCTCCTTCTTCTTCTCCTCTTCTTTCTTCTTCTGGGGACTCTATAATGGGAATCAGTAAGCATCAAACAGATGGGTTTTGCATCACACTTGAGCGTGGCATGTCCAGACATTCAGCACGAGCACAAAGCAATAGTTTGGTCCCTGAACCCCTGCCTGGGACCTGGGAAGGACCCCCCAAAGTGGAAAAAACCCAGGGGATACAAGACCCCTGAAAACAGATGGAAACCCAGGGCTGTGCCTGGCCGCAGGGCCACAGCAGGGAGCGGAGAAGACTGAGGCAGAAGGGACGTGGCATCTAAACCTGCAGCAGCCATGCAACTGCCAGGTTCCCCTCCATGAGGTTGCCCTTCTGCCTCCCCTGTGTGCCCCACCAGTGGGTTGGGGTGAGCAGGAGACTGTGAGGCATACTTGACCATGGCTGGCCCAAGGAGGCACTGTATCCTGCAAAGCATCGTAGTAACCACTCACATGAAGGGAGCTTTTCCAACGCAGTTGTTGGATAGTCCTTGAGTGTCCCACACCTGGCTCAGCTGGGGACCTGGGTGGGTTTGGACAGGCCCTGGGATCAGAGTGGAGCAGACCTGGGGTGGGTTTAGGCAGGAACTAAACTCAGTATCAATGACACCCCCTTTAGTTTCAAAAGCTCTAGTCAGTACTGCTGTTTTCTGGAGGACCAGGTGTTGGAGTCTTCTCCTTCTTCTCTTCTCCTTTAATTTAAAAAGAAGGACACATCCTTCTTTTATCCAAATTCACTGTTTTCAGGATTAATGGTTTGTGTGCATGGCTGCTGGAGTCTATTGGAAAAAAACTACAAACAGTGGAAGTCCTACCCTCCTGGTATTATAAGCCTCCATAGCTAGGGTTTTGTCACTTTTCCGAGGTAAAACTAGCTTCATTTTTCCCTAGGAAAAACAGGGTCTTGGAGCTATAACACAGCTTGGCCACTGGAGAAGTAGGCACCTTGCTACAGTATGCCTGTACTTGAAATCCCTCTTTCTGAGAGGGGAATTTAATGACTGTCTTTGTTGCCAGGATAAATACCATCTGATGTGAGAGTGGTCATTCTGCTGGTGTTATGATACACAAGCAAAATGACTGTTTACCAGTTGGCATTGCTGTCTGCCACAGAAACAACAAAACAGAGATAACCAGTGGTCCCGTGCCACTAAGAGCTTTCTCACTTCTCTTACAAAATCACAACACACAGTACCAGGCACAGACTCCTGAAGTTCCAGTGAACAACAAACTTCACAAAGCACTGCTTGCTATAAGGTGCTAAGACTTTTCTGCCTTTTTTTTTTATTTTTTTTTTTTCTTAGCACTGGCAGCAGAGTTTTTTGAATTTTTTAAAAGAAACAGATTAGCCTCCCTTGAAACGTGGATGATTTCCTTACTTGTTAACATGCACTGCCCTCTTGTGATAAAATGTTTTCAGTGTTCTTTAAACACCCTTCCTGCTTTCCCTTTTCACAGTTTCATGGGGTTTGGTTTGATTGTTTGTTTTAAGTTCCTCCTCCATATTCCAGGTCTTTCTTTAAGTTCTTTTCCTAAGGCAGAAATAATTCTTAACATTAGAATGATAAAAGAAAAGCAACAAAAAAGCTTCATCAAAATATTCTTACCTCATACTGCCCTCTTTCATATAGTTAACATCTTCTCAGACTGTTTTACTGATAACACAAGAATCAGATGTGTATGTAGACACCAATTACTCTAGTGAAAAATGTAGATTTGAAAGGATGAGGAAAATGTTTAGCAGCTCATTGAAAAGGCGGAGTTTGAAGAAAGATGTCCAGTGTGCAGCAATGTACTTAGTTGCATAATCACCATCTTAACAGCCTGATAAACTAGCTAAAATCTCCCCAGTCATGGCAAGGGAAAGCTAATTAATGCTGTAAAGCTGATCACCAAAACTAAACAGAGGCAAAAGTCACTTCCCAAAGTTAAGCAGGCAGGCAAAGCCACTCATGGCTTAAATGTGGTGGATCAAAAGCCATCACTTCCTCAGAAGAGAGCGAGATCTTTCAGAAGCAGACGGCATTGTGACACTGCCCGAGCAGGAGAGGTGGTGACACAGAGGAAAGCCCAAAAAGAGATCTTTTGAGTTAAGTGCTGGCTGGAAAAGATTTGTCTCTTCCTGTATTTGGGGCAATGAGCATCAAAAATAGTAAATAGTAATCCTCTTGTCCTCTGAATGGAATCAATGCACAGAGACTGTGAGTGATTTCTCCCTGCTGACTGTGTTGTCTTAATCACACAGATATAAATGAATTTGTGGAATTTATTTCCTGGTATTTATTACCAGAGAGGTGGGAAATTTTCCTACCATGGCTTGCTTTATACAACATCTTCAACTTAGTGAGAGGTTACTTTTCCTTGATCTAGTATTTCCACTTCTCTGTGTTTTTCATAATGAATGTTGTGGCCACCATTGAAGGACCAAGAATCTTCTAAACGGGTTGTGATGCTTTTGAGCTCTAGAGACAGTTTGAATGAAAGGATCAATGGACAATTACTAGGTAGCTTTCTCAGAAGCTGTATAATTGAAGGGAGATAAGTAAGCTGTTATTTATGTCCAAAAGAGGAACTGAGTGTTGTTACAATTGAGGATTAATAGTTCCATAATTATATCCAGAGCTGGGATCTTGAAAGTTTCCTGATAGTCACGAGCCCTGATGCACCACTGGCAGCACTTTCAGATTAATTTCTGTGAACTGTTTAAACTCTGCTCTAACACCAGAGAAGCTGAACAGTAAAAAAACCCACCACAGTTATAGGAAGCAAAACAAAACTGGTGAATGTGTAACAGAAGGGGTTAAGGATTGTTCAGGACCAGAGCATCCTCGCTGTCCTGAGAAATGTATTTAAGATTGGTAGATATGCTGTGTGCTTGCCCCTGTGAGTCTCTGACCTTTTTGGTTTAGGTATCCTTGTAAAGGGGAGCATGGATCCAGGTTGAGATGAGAGTATACTACTGCATAATCTGGGGATAACTGAAGAACGTAGGATAAAGAGGCAGCCAACACCCCTTGTGCTATAAAGACTTAGCAGTGAGTAAATGGCAAATGCTGCAGAAGTTCACTCCAGAAAAATGTTCAAGAAATATTTGAACTGCATGTGAACTTTGCACTGTTGGATCTGCAGAGCTGATCCGAAATGGTCATGAGAACAATCTCACTCCAGAAATTTCTTCTACTTCCTGTTTTCAGCAGTGCTGGTAGACTTTCTTGTGGTATTTTGGCACATCAGCAGTTTGGGGTGAAGCAAATGACCCCAGCTTTTACTCAAAATCCTCAGAAAAAACTGAACAGAAACAAGATGAAAATAGCTAACTATGTTTTTCTCCTCAGTTTTCCAATGATGTTGCAAACCAAACCACTCAAACTGGTGTAAAGCTCAAATTCTGATTTCCACAAGGTTCTCTGAAGTGGGATAAAAACAAACCACAAACAAGAAAATCCTGTTCAGAAAGCCATGCATCCAGGCATCTGACCAGGTGCAAGGAGAGTAAGAGGCAGCTACCCCTTTGCCCAAATTTTGGGCTGCCACCAGGCTGTGGATGGGAACTCTAGACTTGCCCCGACCTCAAAAACTCATTGCAGGGGGGTTAGGGCTGGCTGGCAGCCAAATCTCTGTGCAGGTTGTTGAGCAGTGAGGCTAGCTTTCACACAGGCACCAGGATGCTTGCACGTCCCCACACCCTGCCTGAACATTTTGTGTCCTCAAAACCTTGGGGATGCCATGCTGTCATAGGGAAGAGAACCTGGGAGAGGTCACCTATGCCAGCTCAGAAACAGCCCCTGGGGTGTGCTGTGGAGCTACTGGTGCTTCCTTTTCAATTTCTCTGACAGCTTATAAAACAAAACTACATATTTGGAGAGGAATCTTTCCAAGGAGAAAATTCCCATCCAGCCCCATAAGAGGCTGCTTTTGATACAAATTCAGCCTGAGAATGAAGAAATAGGATTGAGCTTTTCCCTTACCATCACTGGTTTGCAAGACTCACAGTGACTTTTTTCAGTGCCAATGTCAGTACCACCTTGGTATCCCTACAGTCAGCAGTGAGTCCATGACTGATAGTATGGAAAAATACAATTTCTTTCCCTAATGTCAGCTAGGTAACACTAATTTCTTCCCCATTTATTCTTGATGGCTTGGCAGAAAAACACGTCTCTTAACAGCTTGGCTGAGTTCATTATTTAGAGCAGACCCACAGTGAGGCAGAGTTGCCTGGTGCCAAGCATGGACCTGCCCTAATTACCCTGGCAGATGTCACCTCGAAAGAAGAGCTGGGCAGTGATTATGGCCCTGCAAAGAACACACATGCACTGAAGGTGCTGAACTAGCCACTGTCTTGTCTCTGTTTTGTTCTTTTGTGGGTCACAATTTAAAATTCACAAAGCATGGTTAAATAAATGGGGGACAAGGTTGAGTAAATCAGAATTTAATGACAAAATAGCCTTGTCATTTATCAGATCAGCGAATAAAAAGAATGAAAAGTCCTCTTCCAAAAGCACAGAAAGCAGAAAAAACAACATCCTGGCTTCAGCCCAAGTTCAGATTTGGTTTCCAGAAACACTCTGGCTAACAAATTTGGAGACACATCTGGAAGATGGTGGAGCTGGTGGCTCTGTGCTGCTCTTTGGTGGTTTTGCTCTGTAGGCAAAAGCCCTGTGACACTGTGTGCCTGCCTGTGTTCATTGGTGCTAGACTTGGTGCTCAGGAAGAGGAGGTCACATTTATTCTGACATCTGCCCAACTTGGTCCTCTCTTAAACTCCACTCCCACCCTGACTAGGCTGTGACAAAAGCCTGGAGCTGCACATGGCCAAGGAGGTGGGGTGGGCTGGTGGTCTCCAGGGAATGTTCCCAACTGTGTGCCAGGGTGCTAGATCTCACCCCCCTGTCAGCAATGGGTGCTGTTACAGAGCTGCTTCACTCAGCATTTCCCTGCTTCTCTCAGGGTCCGTACTTTCTGCTGCCTTCAGCACAGGGTGATACATACACTGCACATGAGAGCAGCGTGTATGCTAAGATTTCCAAATGCTATTTTTCCTCTACAAATGCTGTTTTCCCTCCCTGCTTTCTCTGTAGCAAATACCTAGGGTACTTGTGCCTTCAAAGGATGATGGAGATTGCGATTAGGCAGCTGGTGACCTCACAGCAGCCCATGTCTCAGCAGTTGCTACTGTGCAGTGCAGCTGAATCCCTGCAGGCAGGGGCTGGCCCTGGGTGTTCTGCCTTGCTCAGGGTGGGCAGAGCAGAAGCCTGTGGTTTGGACATGGGATGGTTGTACCTGACAGCCTGCCATGCCATGCCATACCATGCCATGCCATTAGGTTGGCTGCCTTGTGCCATGGTGGGTGCCATGGTGGAGGCATCAGTATGTATTCCCTGCCTGGCACAGCAAATGGTCTGGAGGGTCTCATGGGACTGTTGGCTTCCTGCACCAACTCAGCCCACTGCTTTCTGCCAGGATGCACACATGTTCCTAGTCTGGCCAGCACAGGCTTCCTGTGCCACCCACTGGCACACAGACAAGTGCCCAAGAGCAAAGTGTGTGTGTGTGGGTGAGTCACTGCATGGGGCAAAACTTTTTTATGGCCAGGGATATGATGAGACTAACGCAGCCCCTGGGGCTTTTCTGGTGGACTGGATTTGTGGGCGGAGGGATGCATAAACAGTGCCTTTGTCATGACATCCCTCACTCTGGCTTCCTCCACCCTCTCTTGCCCCAGACCCCGTGGCATTCACACTGGTCTTTCCCTGGGCTGCCTGGCTCCACTGACCCCAGTGTGAAGAGGCTGAAAAATATTTCCTGAAACAGACTTTCCTTTGCACATTGCAGCAAGCCCTTTGGAGGTGTATAAACATCTCTGAAACATTTTTTTTCTTCTGTGATAAGAAGAAGTCAAGTGATGTCTGAGGTTGCTCATGCCTCTCCTGTCACCTTTCCATTTCTTAAGATTGTGTGCGTTTCCTGGGCTCATCGCACTTTCCTATGAGTAAACTGTTACCACACACACCCAACACGTTTTCTTCTTAGTGCTTGGGCCTAGAGTGGGAAAGGGGTGCTGAAGCATTTAGTAACAAGTGGGTACAGTCGTGGGAAGGGGTGAGAGATGGTTTCTAAAAGCTGTGGTGGCTGAACTTGAAGGTACTTTGTACACCCAAAGCAAGACAGTTAAAGTGAGAAACCTCTGCTGGCCCTTGTTCACTTTTGTACTGCACCACACTTGATGCTTTATTTGCATAAACCCAGTTTACCCAAATTACATGCTGAGCTTACCCTAACCTTACATAATATCTTCCACTCATTAACTGCTTAAAATATAGTATGGTTTTTACACACTATATTATTCCAAAAGCCATGAGCAATCTCTCTTAAAAATAGCTGCCTACAGTTAATCCAGGAGCATGTGTTGAGGACATCGTACACTTTTCACTACCCAGTTTTGTGGGATCTTGGCTGGAGGAAAATGGACACTGTTATCATGAACTGTCCTTGAACCATGGAGAGAGTGTGAAGGAATTAAAATGGTGGAGAAAAGGCAACGAAGCAAGAAGATAAAGCAGAACAAAGTAGAGAAAAACAGGACGTGGGGGGTACTGGGCAAGTTAGATAGCAACCAATCATGTAGCAGATTTAGGTGCGTGAACAGTGTGTGGGCTATCGCATGTATCCAATCATCATTGCTGTTGGTGTGCGTGATCAGTAAAGCTTGCTCTATATAACCAAGGGATATACCGATAACAAAGGTCTTCGCTTTATAACATTCGTGAAGTTGCTGAAGTCCATTCTTCCCCCACACAGTTTCATATGGTGGTCATTTCCACTGTGGTGACCTCTTTGCTGCTTGCTCTGCTGTGACCCACTGCCATACCCACTAAGGGAGATTTGATATATAATGTAGCATTTAATACATAATTTATCTAAAATTCTTTCTGCTAAGGGGACAGTTCTTACACTAACAGGGATGATGCACTAGGGCAGCTGCTGAGAAAAGTGAGGAACCAGAGTGACAACAGCACTTTTCTGAAGCAGGTCAGTCATCTCCTGACTCAAGCTGTTGTATTTTATAGGTATTTCCACTTCTCTGTGTTTTTCATAATGCAGGGATGCAGAGATGGGACTATTTCCTTATGGTCTTTCCATTAGGAAAAACAACCTCTCTGCCTCTAATTTCTGAAATTCTGGGAGACCAAGTTTTAGCACAGAATATGTATTTGAAGGTAGTGTCTGGATCGCCTTAGAGTACAGTGCAACCCTCCTCGGAAGGATTTGTCATGGTGCCTGTGGCTATGGTGAAACAGCTGACTTTGATATTCCAGGCAGCTTTTAAAAGCCCAGTGGTTATGTTTGAATTTTGCATGGTAAATACAACTGCAGACACATGCCTTTAAAAAATCAGGCCGCCCACTGTGCAGCCGTTCCACAGCTGGGAGAAGTCCACTTCTGCTCCACCACACACACTTGTGCACCTGCCTGGGACCTGAGAAGGACCCCCCAAAGTGGAAAAAACCCAGGGGATACAAGACCCCTGAAAACAGATGGAAACCCAGGGCTGTGCCTGGCCGCAGGGCCACAGCAGGGAGCGGAGAAGACTGAGGCAGAAGGGACGTGGCATCTAAACCTGCAGCAGCCATGCAACTGCCAGGTTCCCCTCCATGAGGTTGCCCTTCTGCCTCCCCTGTGTGCCCCACCAGTGGGTTGGGGTGAGCGGGAGACATGGGCCGATATGTTGTTCCCATTGGTGGTACTTGTGCCACTGCTTTTCCTGCTCTGGTCTGTGCTGTGGGCCAACAGGCTCTAGGTGGGTGACTGCTGCACCTCAACACGCTACACTGCACTATAGTGTGACGTGGAGTATGGCCACTAGTGTCTTAGTCTAAAAGACAACTTGCCCTAGTTCTCCCCCTAGTCCTGCTGGGGGGAGTCAGGGGCTTATGGAAAGGGTTCTTCTGCTTCCTGAGGTCAACCAGTTAGGTCTTGGGAGCACCCATAAGGAGCCCAAGGGAGACTGGGCCAACAATACTCCCAAGCCTCCAGCTGCCAACAGGCAGGGAGAGGCAGGACAGCCCTGTGGCTAGTGCTGTGCCCAGCAGTCTGCGCAGGCATGGCGGGGTGCTCCTGGAAGTCGTGGACTGTGGGGAGAGCAGCCCTCTTGCTAGGCAGCTCTGGGAGCAGGGTGGCAGCTGCCTGTGGGGCTGAGCACTGCCCTGTGGGGGGTGGCAGGGGAACCCAGCCACAGCAGCTCAGGCAGGGCATGGGGCCAAGGGCCACAGTCATGCAGCCTCTCCTTGCCTTCTCTTGCAGAAGGATGGCTGTGAGCACAGGGTGACGCAGGAGAAGACAACCTGCCAGCCTTGCCATGTCTCCGCAGGCAGGCAGCTGCAGCCAGGCTCACAGCTTCTCCACCAGGAGCTGCCAGTGTGGCAACGGCCAGCAGCTCCACAGCCAGCAGCCACCAACAGCCTGTCTGATCTAGCTGGGACGTCACTAGAAGTCCAGTGGTTACGTTTGAATTTTGGATGGTAAAAACAACTGCAGACACATGCCTTTAAGAAGTCGGGCCAACTGCTGTGCAGCTGTTCCACAGCTGGAAGAAGCCCACTTCTGCTCCACCACACACATGTGTGCACATGTTGGTATGTTCAGGGTACAGAGTCATTCTTCAGATTTTGAACAGAGAGCTTGAGCATTGGAAAAATACCTTATCTAAAGTGTGGGGCTGCTTGTTTAAGCAGCAGATTAGCCTGAGTCAGCACAGTAGGATCGAGCCTTTCATGCACAGCTAAGCAGTTTCTTCTGGTTTCAGATCAATTCTACTCATCTTCAGCAGGAACTGGTGAATTCTGTCACTTGTTCTCAGGGCCATGGAGAAGATTTAGGCTTTCCTTTATCCTTCTGTATGATTCAGTTCTTATCTGTTTCTAAGGAAGATCCCTGTAAAAATAAGGACTTGCAGTTTGAGTTAGTAACACTGCTCTTCACACCTCAATTTGGGAAAAAAAAAATTAAAAACATACTTTCTCTGCAAAACCCTTCGGGAAACCTGTAAAAAATAGGAAGTGCCTTCAGACTTCTGCATCTTGCACAGCTCACCCAAGCTTCACCATGGAGTGAGGCAACAAGGAATCAGCCCTATTCCAGCCTGCCTGAGGCTTTTCCTAACACTGCACATTCAGTCTCTTTTCTAAAATGGGTTAAACTATAAGAGTACATTGTACAAAGTTGTTACCTGCCTGATGGCAACATCCAAAGGTTCCCTAGTACTGCTCTGGGTCCTCCTATGCTGGTTGCTGTGCTAAACTGGAAGTCGTTGTGTACTGCCCTGTGGGGGTCTGCAGGAGTGGAGACCTGTGAGAGGCACAGGTACAAGGTGGCAGAAGGTCCCCATTCTGTTCCAGAAGCAGCCTCTATCTTCAAATGGTTCTTCAAAATTCAGCATAAAATGAGCCTGCTGTCATGTGTTGCAGCATGCACAAAGCTGGAGGTGACCTGTGAATTTGATGCCCTGTTAGCCCACCAGGACAGAACAGGGCACACTCTGGTGGGATGTATACTGCTGGTGATCTACAGGTGTCTGTGAGGTCTCCATGCAGACAGGAGGCTGAGGACACAACTGCCCACTGCTTATGTGAGACTGTGAGAGCTTTGTGGACACGCTTGATCTGCACTGGAATTGAGGTAGCACTCCCTAGGTGCCTTGGAATAAACACAGATGTCTCTTTTGCAAGGGGATGGAAGATGTTTGGGGCTGGAAGATATTTGGTGATGGGTGGTAGCTCCTAAGCTCACTGCATTTTATCTCCCCACTCAGTGCATGCACAGACGCTTTCTCAGTAATCATGCTCTTTGGGCATTTCCTGAGGTTTTCAGTGCCTTCACATCTTCCGATTTCAGTGCTTGGTAAATCACACATAACATTTTACCTCTCTTACAGTTATTGTAAAATTTTATTTACTTCATCATGTGGAAAATTTCACTCCTGCTCTCCATCTTTCCACGCTGACCCTCACCAACCACTGTACCCCAGGACAAGCGCTAGCTTACCCCTGGGAGTACGCATGCAGCTCTTGCTGCACACAGCTCCACAGGGAATTCTGAGCATCTCATAGGGCACAGGTCAGCTCCACTGCTTTTGCTTCCTTTAGGGGAAAAAATAGCAACTGGAAACCTCCATGCATTTTTTGTTTCATGCTCACATTTTGAAAAAGGAATTGGAAACACTGTATGCGGCCAGTGGCAGATAAGGTAAAACATGAGCTGAAACATCAGCTGAGATTAAGTTCTACTGATAGGCAACTGAAAATAGGCTTCTGGACAGATGGTGCCAATTGATTTAACTG
This sequence comes from Ceryle rudis, assembly GCA_033439905.1. Lineage (NCBI taxonomy): Eukaryota > Metazoa > Chordata > Aves > Coraciiformes > Cerylidae > Ceryle > Ceryle rudis. The sequence goes on along the minus strand of JAAGNO010012847.1, from coordinate 14,695 downwards.
CAGCTGCGATGTTTAACAGTGTAGAAAATGGAAGTAAAAAGCTAATGGGAGCCCTGCCCTAGTTCAGTCAGCTTCTTATTTAACTTACCAGCAGTAACTGTTGTTAATAAATTCCAGTTAAATCAATGATAGAAAAGATGAACTGTTTTGTTAGGCTTTGGAAGCAAAGCTAGTAAAGCTGTGGACCTTAAAAAAAAGCCCAAAGCCATACATACTAGTGCATGCACATCTAGAATGTATTAAACAAATAACATACTGATATATATTAACACCTATATCATACTTATCATGCATATCATCTACAACATACATACGTTGCTGGTATCATATTATCAATATGCGCTGATATCTAGAAACAGGCTTTATTTATATTGGTTTAAATATATATAAAAGTCTATCACAGAATCATAGAATCACAGAATCATTAAGGTTGGAAAAGACCTCTAAGATCATCAAGTCCAACTGTCAAACCAACATTATCATGACCACTAAACCATGTCCTGAAGTGCCATGTCTACATGTTTTTTCTACATCACCTCCAGGGATGATGACTCCACCACCTCCCTGGGAAGTCTGTTCCAATGCCTCACCACTCTTTCAGTATAGAAATTTTTCCCAATATCCAATCTAAACCTTCCCTGGCACAACTTAAGCCCATTTCTTATCCTATCACTAGTCACTGGGAGAAGAAATCAACACCCACCTCACTACAACCTCCTTTCAGGTAGTTGTAGAGAGTAATGTCTCCCCTCAGACTCCTCCAGACTAAACAATCCCAGTTCCCTCAGTCTCTCCTCACAAGACATGTTCTCCAGACCCTTCACCAGCTTTGTTTTCCTTCTCTGGACCCATTGCAGCACCTCGATGTCTTTCTTGTACTTCAGCACCCAAAACTGAAGACAGTACTCAAGCTGTAGCCTCACCAGTGCCGAGTACAGGGGCACGATCGTTTCCCTACTCCTGCTGGACACACTGTTTTTGACACAGACCAGGACTTTTTGGCCACCTGGGCACACTGCTGGCTCATGTTCAGCTGGCTGATCCCAAGCAACCCCAGGTACTTTTCTGCCAGGCAGTTTTCCAGACACTCTTCCCCAAGCCTGTGGTGTTGCCTGGGGTTGTTGTGACTGAAGTGCAGGACCAAGCACTCACTTTTGTTAAACCTCATCCCATTGAACTCAGCCCATTGATCCAACCTGTCCAGATCCCTCTGCAGAGCCTTCCGACCCTCAAGCAGATCAACACTCCTGCTCAGTTTGGTGTCATCTGCAAACTTACTATCAAATATAACAACTGAAAGAAACATAGGTATTTCAAAACACAGGGCTGAAAAAAACCATAGTCAGTGTGGTGAAGGAGAGGAGAACATATATGAAGAGGCAGGAGGGAACAGAGGTGAAAGCCTGGGATATATCCTTTGTAGCTTCTCTTCAGCCTCTGCAAAGGATGCCACAAAGATATTTTCCTCTCTGCTTCCTCACTCAAGTCCTATTTCTCTCCTTGTCAGATTTAAGATTGATGTTGGATGTTCTCAAGGTCCTGTGCCATACAGCTATCACCTCAATGTCAGATAACATCTCTCCAAGTTGGTCTTCTGTCCTTCTCTCAACTGACTGTGCTTTGGAGATCTAAGATGGACTGGCTTGGAGGACAAGGAAGTGCAGTGTTCTGAAAGTGACTTAACTTTAGTGTGCTGGATCAAAGGGATGACCACCATTTCTTAATAATATCAAACTAAAGTTAGAAGAATCAAGAAAATTTTTCCTTTCTGGAAGCTTTGCACTCTTATGCACACAGCTATTTTTTTCTTTCTAAGCCTGTGCTCATGCAAGAAAGATTTCTGAATTGCTGAGAAAATTATATGAATGGAGTAAACTGGCTGAAAACACCACCTGCTTGCCATGTTATTGGCTTCATCATCTACATGCTGCAGTTGCCAAGTAGCAAAACTCACCAAGGGACTTAGCACAAAGAAAAAAAACCAACCAACCAACCAAACAAACAAATGATTCCTCTGGTTTATGACATTTCCATAGTAGTACTGCAAGAGGTCATCTGAAAAGTGAGTGCTGAGAGCAGAGGCTGCTCACCTGTGTACAGGGATCCAGTGCCTCTGCTTTGGGATTTCAGGGGCAAAGCTCCCCCGCCCATCGTAACGACAAGAAACTGCAATGAAAGTCTAGGGAAAAAATAATTGTTATTATTAATAGATTTCTGTAGTACCTAAAATGAATCAAATTGTGGTATTGTCTGCAGTTTTCAGCAGACAATTTTGTCTGTAATGTAATTTTCCACTTCTAACCAGGCCACCTTTATGGCTGCTCACATCCCAGGGCTGGGGGAAAAGTGAAATACCTCCTCAGCCATGAAGTACCTACCAGGCAAGATGGATGCGGGACAAGAAATACCCCAGGCCATTTCACTGGCAGCACTGCTAGTGAAGCCAGGTGGCCAGCACAGCACTCCCTGGTATCTAACTCCTCTTCAGTGGGGCCTAATAGAGTTCCTCTTCTCTTCCAAGCCTCCATGATTCATAAGACAAAAGTACTCTGTAATTGTGGCTTCCCTGACTGTGAGTAAACCACATCAGCACTTTGTTTTGTGCCTTTTTCTCCTGATTTAAATTATTCCTGATAGGAGGTTGCCAGTCTCTGTGCGCTGAATGATGCCAAAAGTAAGGAGGACTTGGGGCTCTGGGAGTACAGCTCTATCCTCCATCCCTGGGCAGGAGGAAGCATGTGATCTGCACGTTGGTACTGTGCATATGAGTGCAGAAGCAATGGTCTGTTTTCTGGTCCCATTGTAGGCTGTTATTTATCCTCTCTGTGTCACCTCCATGCCTCTCTGAGCTTGAGATTGCCACCAGACCTGCTGCTCAGTACAAATAAACTACATATCTTTATGGGATACATGCAGGGCTCTATGCACCCTACCTGATGGGGAGCATGAAATCTTGTTGCTCTCCCAGCTCACCAGAAAAATGCAGCCAGGCTTAGGGTCATCACTGACTGTTGGCCACGGATTAGGAGGAAATTAACTCCTTGCAAGGCAAGGGATCATCAGGAATGAAGAGTCAGGGAGGGACAATCTAGGCAAAATGCACCCAAGCAACCCTCAGGCAATGTTAGTTGTGCATGTCTCTGATCAGAGAGGGCTCTGAAGAGCTGAGGACCACTTATAGAGACAGTCAACTTACATTTAGTCAATAAATAATGGCAATGATAAATAATTCGTTATTAATTCCATACACAAAGCGTTCTCTGCCTGCAGACCAATATGCTGGCACATCTTAAGCAACCACAGCATTTATCTCAAGCAGTCAGAGGGAATGATCTGGGTTTTCTTGTCCTTGTCATTATCCACAAACATCTCACACTTTCTCAGACACATCTGCCCAGAGATGTTGAGGTTAAGCAGGAGGCCAGCTCTTTTGCAGGGCAGGATGAGAAGCACACACTGGCATGGGTTTGGGTAAAATCTACAGTGATAGTAGATACCAACCTGTCTTTGCAACCCTGCTGCAAAGTGCTGGTGGGGTAGGATGAACTGGACATTGAAGTTTCTGAGCTTGACCAGATGAGACACCCAGGCTTCTCTTCTCATCATCCCCTCAAGTGGTCAGGGTCTTCTGCTGCCACAGTGGCATAGAGCAGGAGGCCATGAAATCAGAATTTGCAGAATACACAGCATTTTATGTGCAAGTTCTCCCCCTCACTGGCTGTGTTTAGTGCCCATGGAAGGTACTGTGTCCAGGCAAAATTTTGGAAATTTCAGGTGCCAGGGACCATCTGGAAAACCAGTGACTTAGAGTAACTGGACATGGTAGCACTCACAGGGAAACACACCTTTCCTCCTAGGATGTGCTATGGATTTCTGTAAATTTAAAAACATGAGCCTTGCCAACTGCCTAGTATCCCACAGCTAGCACTGAAGAAAACTGCATCCCATGCAGTCCATCCCCATAGCTTCCCATACAGGTTTTAATGTACTGTTTGATCTTTCTGACTGTTTAGGCTTTGTCTGTCAGATGTGTGGCTCCTATCAAAAATTTGTGGTGTGCTAGATAGGGCTTTCAAAAGGATGACACGCAGAAAACCTTACAAACATTTAGAGGATGACGAAGTCGGTAGATTTCAATGACTTGCAGTGATTTTGATGGGGTTTTTGTTCCTTAATAACAAGGGTTTCAATGTAAATTACTTGGGGGAATTTACTCTGCCACCTTCCAGCAAGATTTATTCTCTACAAAAGGGCAGGTCAAAAGATTTCCATCAAAAGCATTCCTTTTTTTGAAGATAAAGGAATTTATTTAAAGAAAATATTTTGAAAAATACATACTTTCTTTGAACATTGTTGCTTTGCATTGAAACAGTGATGCTAGAAACTCCCCAAACTTTCAGCAGGTTTTGATTGTGTATTGTTACCAGTTGCTAAAAAACCAAAAAGCTTTTAAACATTGTGAATGTATCAAGTTTTTAATTAAAAGATAACGTTTCCTATGGAAAATTCTCATTAAAATGATGTTCATTTTATTGCCAAACCCTCTTGCAGAAACTTTCCATTTCTGGTATAATATGATCTCTGTATTCCCCCTGCAGGAGACTATGTTAGGAAACCCCAGCTGGTGCTTTTCAGAGGCACAACTTTTTACAGATTATTCAAGGTAAGGTTGTGGTGCAGACCTGACAGTTTGTAGTTTTTCTGTGAGTAGCAGTTTTGCAAAATTACACCTGCAACTTCAACAACCGGCCTTAGCTCCTCAAAGGTGTTTCTGCAGCTGGCTAAGTGGAATTATCATCAGGGTTATTCAACCCTCCAGTCAGCTCCAAGTAAAGGACTTCAGCCCTGGTACATCCAATAGTCTGGTCTCTCTACTGTCTCTTCTCTACATCAGTCAGTGAATAAAATTAGCAATAATAAATTAATATGTATAAACCTGATACAGAAATGAACTTTTGCAGATATGTATTGCACCATTTTCTTTTACTTCTTTATTATAGGTAATTGCAGTTTGCATGTATTTTTTACCAAAAATTAATTTGCGAATAACGTCATATTTAATAACACTGCACTTATTGCCAGCCAGCTGTGTCTAGTTCAGCTGACTTCTAAATTGCTGCCATAAATTCACTGGATGGTAGAATGTATTTTGTCAAAGTGAAGATATTTCTCTTGGCTTTTGTTGGCATGACTCAAGAAAAGCACAATATGTAGAAAATAATGAAGAAATCAGGACTCAGTTAATACTGAATTAAAAAAAAAAAAAAAAAAAAAAAAGAAGCCACTGCTAATATTAATACAAACAGTATCATTAAGGTCTATTAGGATCAAAGGGAGACCTGCCTCCTGAGAAACACTCCCAGCACTGGGACTGCTAATAGTCTATAATACAACCTATTCATGCTCCCAGATTAGTCTGTCAAAGACAATTAATTGAAATACAAAATGTTTTTTCCCCTCTCAAAATAAAAATGTATACAGTTTTCTTCACATATTTTGCTGAAGTTACAGGTGGAGGGCTGGGGGATATGTCCTGGACAGGAAAATATGTGAAGTGAAAGAAAAAGAGAGAAATCCACTTCTTTTTGCAAGAATTTCTTTAAAAACACATACACCCATTCAGTAACAATGCTGATATTTACAGAAGCTGCATTTACATATGAATATTTTATCGTTTGGAACACGTTTTACAAATGCATTTCCAATAAACATGCAAGGGTGTGTTCTTCCATCGTTCAAATGTGTAATCTCATTGACTTTAATGGCACTGTATCAGCATTGCTGAGGGCAAAGTTGCGTGCCATTTAGGGATCTCATTTTTGACAATAAGTAAAAACGTCTCTCAATAGAAGAAAATGTGATTTTCTATAAGGAAATTTCAAAATACAAAATATTGCTTCACAGTGTGTAGCTGATTGTGTTACTTCTTCCTTTCTTATGCAAAACAAATTTGTAGATACTTTTCATAAGAGGAACCAGAACGGAGTCAATTTTAGAGGAAAAAATAGTTGAGACAATTATTTCCTTCAGTGTTGACCGAGGGATGGTATTTCCTCATTGGTAGTTTACCTACACGAATTTGATGAACAGAGTTTTACTTCACCATCTCTTAAAAGATCAGGTGAACATTTATGAATCAGTTGTTTGATCACATTTACTTCTGATCACACTTGATTCATTCAACTGGGGAAGACCCAAACAAGTTGGGGGCCAGGCTGTGGGAGGGTGCAACAGGGCGTGCTTTCCTGGCACATCCTTCACCTGCACTGAATTTGCAGTAACCAGAAGGATTTACTCCCATAGGGTAATGTTCTCCACTCGGTGCAAGAAGGCCACGCCCCTGGCACCACTCAATATGGGTGTGGGAACTCAGACAGAGCTCCCACAGAAGGATGTGGGAGTGCAGATGACAGGTTGCAGAGAATGCTACAGCCTGC
>JAAGNO010012845.1:1396-39177 GCA_033439905.1 Ceryle rudis | reverse complement strand
TCGGCAGGTACCGTGGTCGGACGGGTGATGTGTCTTCGCTGGGTCTCGCCCTTGGCCCCGAGTAGGTGCCGAGCAACCGACCGGCGCCCGGCGATGCCCGCGAAGCTGGGGGCCGAGGCGGTCCCAGAAGTCGAAGGGATGGGGCATGGCGTCCCCGCACAGGCGGCACATCAGCACTGCCAGCTGCCACTCAGAGCTACACGTCGCTGCTCGCATGGGGTCTTATCCCCCGTGAAACATTATCCCCGTCTTGTCTCTGCAGGGAACAGCCCCTGGCCCGTGCCAAGCCCTGGACATTCCCGAGCACTAGCAGAACCGCCAGGCTGCGCTCGACAGAGAAGGTTGCTGACAAGTCTGCATGCTCATGGGACCCCGAAGGAGGAGGTTGGCTGCACCTCTCCCACCAAATCACGTGGTTACCAAAAGCAGGGCAGAAGACCGGGCCTGACAAACTCTGCCCCCTCACAGCCAGGGCAGACGCCCAGCAGTGACATGGGGAGCACGTCTCTAAAGCAGCACTGGTGCATACCTGGCTTTCACAAGCTGATGGTCATGTGCCGATCAGAGTGTGCTGTGCTCTGGGGCGCCTCCGAGGTGAGGACAGAGAGGTATTTCTCTGCACTGTGTCAGGGATAAACCTGTTCTTGCGCTGCTCTGGGTGTTCTACCTCCTCCTGCACCTGAAATTCCCACGGCTATGGGTGAGATGGAAGATCCCTACATTTGTGAGCTGTATGTGGTGGGAAGGGCTGTTGTCAAACTTTTTGTGCTCTTCTTACAAGTCTTACTGATTCCAAAGCCCAAGCGAAGTCTGAGCTTTATTTGGGGATGGGAAATTAATTCTGTAAGATAATCACTGAAAGGATTTTTCACGCCATCCCTGGGATCCTGGAGGCTTTGAGGTTTCTTTGTGCTGGACCCCCACACCGATGCTAGACACATTCCCCAGGTTGCCTCAGTTTAAAATTACCCAGACAAATACAAAGAAAATAAGGATGTATATCCCTAGAGAAAGGAAACTGCAAAGCAGGGGAATAAGAGGAGAAGGAAAAAAAAAAAAAAGAAAGAAAATCCATCTTGCTCTGACAGCAAGTTTTTCTTGCCTTCTGGGAATAAAGCTGCTCCTGACTGGGTTATGAGAAAACCCAGAGTGCTGTAAGACATGGGGAAGAGCAGGTGTGGGAGCTGCAGTCACTGATGCGACTGGCTCTGGCAGCTGCTGCCAGGAGGAAAGAGACCCAGCAGCACAGTCTTGGCAGGAAGTGAGGAGAGAGCTCTGCTGCAGCAAGGCAGCCCTGCCCCTCACGAGGTGGTTGCTCAGAGGCAGGAAAGTGCTGGGGGTCTGCCCACATCCCACAGGAGAGTTCAGACTGTGTCACTGGGAATGCATTATCTTTGTATGCAAATGGAGGTAGAAAGCTTACTCCTTGAGTAGAGACCCTTATCTGGAAGCTTGGGGAAAGTTCTAGTATCAGCTTTTTGCTCTGGGGCCCTGTCAACTTTTTTTAAACTTATTTTTACCTATGGCCTCATAGACTGGGGACTAGCTTTTGGTCAGCATCCTCCCTTGTAAATCTCCTATTGCATCTTACACAGGTGGCCAGAGGTGCACCTCCTCACTGCTGCATCTTGTTCCCAATAGTGGGGATTTCAGAGACCCAGACAGCGTGACCCAAAGAAGCAAAATTACCCAGGAAAAAGGGCCCACCAAATGGTGGGCAACACATACATGTATGTCAGGCAGCAGAGGAGTAGCAGCAGGATCAGCAGAGTGACAGAGTGGATGTACAGGAGTGCCTGTGGGAAGTTCTTGTAGAGGTAGAGAATACATGTCACTCAGTATGTCAGCCAGGACCAGTGCATGCCTGTGGAAGAGATGTGTCCTAGTGACTGGAAGGAAGTGATGGAAGAAGGATCTTAGCTAAGGGCCTGCACTCCCAGGAGGTCTTTGTGGAACAGGCAATAGTAAGGGATGCTCTCCTCGGGCAGTTTGCTGGTGGCAGACCTGTGGATGTTCAATCCTGACTCAGATTTCACACACCTGATGCAGCCAAAACAAATCCGCCTGATTCCAGAAGCTGAGTGTTGCAGCAAAACTCTTTACTGGGGAGAGCAGAGAGACACTAGAAACCCTCCTTTTTATTGGATCTGAGTGTATTTTGAGGCAGGGTCAGGCCTTCTTCCCTGTGCTGATGTGCAGCATCCAGCCCCTCTCACTCCATGCATATACTTATGCCACTTCCCTTGCTCTGGGGCCATCATAAGAAACTTCAGCCCCAGGACAAATCCATTGCCCTCTGTGCAACCTGATTTTACTTGTGTGCACAGAAAGTGGAGGAGCAAGCCTGGAGGGCACACAAAGGACTAGAGGGTCATTTGGGGCAGCACAAAGAGTGCTCCCCAATTGGGGCTGCTGGGTGCCTTGTCTTTTGCAGGCTGAGGCCAACAGGATGGGCATGGAGACCTCATATAACAGGGGGCAGTGTGACCACCCCTCTAGTGCTGAAAAAATTCATTCTTTCCAAGAAACTTCTTGGAAAACTCCAGCTCCCTGGACTGAAGTTCTTGCAGTGGTCTTCAGCCCAGGATTGCCCCATAGGACGTTCTCAACAGCAGGTACATCAAGTGGATGGGGATTAAGAGGCAGAAACCCATGGATCTGCCATTCAGAAGTGGGTGGAGTGGCCAGTTAGTAGTGCTTGGGGCAGGCTCTTCCCATCACTACCTGTCCTGTGGCAGTTGTTGCACTCTTACATGGAATCACCTAGCTGGACTCTTCTGCATCATCCGTATGTAGCTCCAGATCCACTTCCTGCCCTACCCTCAGCCTCACACTGCCCACCTGGGAGGTGGCCTTGGGCTTTGCTGAGGGAATTATGCCACCTTCCAGAAATTATGCTACTGTCAACAGGGCTTAGCACTAGGTTCCTGTTCGAAGGAGTTGACAATCTCTGAGTTATTTATTTATATGACACACAGAGCAGCTTGATCTGGGTGCCTCCAAAGAGGCACGGAACAAAGAAATCCCTTACAATCTAAGTTCCCCCTCACAACAGTTCTGACCAGTATTAGTAGTAGGTTCTTCATTGTTTCTAGGCAGGCCATTTCTTCTCTTATCTCTAATGTTGCTGTGTCAGCTGATAATGGTAGAGGCTTTTTTTTGCTTCCTTATCTTCCAGTTCAAACCAGCTCTGAGGCCTTTTTTTACTTAATTAGGTAAAACTTCATCATATCTGTGTGAAAGTTCACAGTTTGCAACCTAAGGCTTCAGCAAATTTAGCTAATAATGTTAAGCAGGTTCTGTACAAGTGGTATACTGAATCATACAACAGGCTTGCAGTGACAGTAGAAGATCAGGGCAGGCAGCACTAGGAGCAGAAGACATATTTTGCAGCTAGACATGGTGGTACCCATGGCCCAGGCTTCATCTGTGGGGTTCTCTGGAAAGCCTGTAAAATCAGTTTAGAGTGAGAAAATAACACACTAGGTCAGGGGCCTAGAAAAGTCCCAGGGTGCCTGACTGCATTCAGCACCAATAGTGGTGCCCACCAGGCTGGAGGATGCTGCCTAGACTGTCATCTCCCCTAGCCCTGCCCAGCTGACCAAGAAGGATCTGCAGAACACTTTGGAGCATCCTTACATAGCATCTGAGGCAGCCTTAGAGGAGGAATACTCATCAAGATCAAGTCTTGACACTCCTGGAGAGAGTGGGCTGGGCAGGGAGAGTATGGGCATACAGTAGGATAATGGGGCATGGCTTTGAAACATGCTGCCCTGAGCACATCCAAAAGGCAGAATGCCTTAGCTCCAGGCTCTCGTGCATTCACAGGCTAGAAACATGGAAACATAGAATGCTTTAGGTTGGAAGACACCATTAAAGGTCATTTAGTCCAACCCCCTGGCAGTAATCACGGACATTTTAAAGTAGATCAGGTTGCTCAGAGCACTCTCCAACCTGACCTTGAATGTTTCCAGGGATGGGCCTTCTACCACATCTCTGGGCAACCTGTTCCAGTGTTTCACCATCCTCATTGTAAAAAATGTATTCCTTATATCTACTTTAAATATACCCTCTTTTAGTTTAAAACCATCACCCCAGCCTATTAAAACAGGCCCTGATAAAAAAGATTGCCCCCTATCTCTCTTATAGGTCCCCTATATTGAAAAGTCACAATAAGGTTACCCACAGCCTTCTCTTCTCCAGGCTACACAACCTCAACCCTCCCAGCCTGTCCTCCAGGGAGATGTGTTCCATCTCATTGATCATTTTTATGGTCCTCCTCTGGACCCACTGCAACAGGTTCACGTTTTTCCTGTGCTGAGGACTCCAGAGCTGGGAACAGTGCTGTAGGTGGGGTCTCACAAGAACAGAATAGAAGGACAGAATCACCTCCCTTGATCTGCTGGCCATGCTTCTTTTGATGAAGCCCCAGATATGGTTGGCTTTACAGGCTGAAAGTGCACATTGTCAGCTCAAATACAGCTTTTCATCCACCAGTAACCCCAAGTCCTTCTCCACAGGGCTAATCTCAATCCCTTCATTCCCCTGCCTGTATTGATACCAGGGGATATCCTAACACAAATGCAGGACCTTGCACTTGGCCATGTTGAACTCCATGAGGTTCACTTCTCAAGCTTGTCCAGGTCCCTCTGGACGGCATCCCGTCCCTCAGGTGTGTCAACTGCACCACTCAGCTTGGTGTTTAGTTTCACCAGCAGGTCTTGACTCACCCACGCCGATCACTTCCTTTACCGATTTCATATATCTAGGGATCGAGAGCTGGAGTTTTGCTTTCCTAAAAATCAGGGTCTTGACTTCATTCTTTGCTTGATCCATATCCCTCAGGAGTGTGAATTCCACTGGTGCATGATCACTGCAGCCTGGGCTGCCTCCAATCTTTATGTCACCAATTAGCTCACTTGCATTGCTGACAATCAGGTCCAGTAAAGTATCTACTCTGGTAGAGTTGTCTATTACTTGGTTTAAGAAGTTATCTTCCATGCATTCCAGGAGTTTCCTTGATTGCCTATATCCTGCTGTGCTACTTTTCCAGCAGATGCTGAGGTGGTTGAAGTGTCCTAGCATGATGAGAACCTGTGAGTGTAAAGCCTCCTGTAGCTGGAGTAGGAAGACTTCATCAATAGGCTCCCCTTAATTTGGCAGCCTGTAGTAGACATCAACCACAAGGTTTCACTTCTTGCCTTAGTCTCTAGTTCTTACCCATAAGTTGTCAACTTGTTAATGGCTGTTCTTTGGAGGCAGTTCTTCACACTTTATCCATTTGTTGATGTAGAGGGCAACACCTCTGCCCCTCCTTCCTTGCCTGTCCTTTCTGAACAGCCTGCAACCATCAATAGCCACACTCCAGTCACTGGATTTGTCCCACCAAATTTCAGTAATGGCAACCAGTTCATGGCTTTCTAGAATCATAGTGGCTTCCAGCTCCTCCTTGTTGCCCATGCTGTGTGCTTTGGCATAGAGGCACTTATAGGAGGCTGGGCTGTTGGCTGTGTCACCTTCTTAGAGGAACACGCCTTAATTCCTTTGAGGTGTTTCACTGGTATTTCCATTACCTATGCAGTGTCCCCAGAAAGTCTCAGAGCAACAGGCTGAGAGCCCTCACTAGCACCCCATCCCTCTAACCACGGCGTGTCATTCCACAGTTTGTCACAGGCAAGGCTGATATCATCCTCCTCCCCCACGAAGTCTAATTTAACATTCTGTCAATGAGCTCTGCAAGCTCCTGAGCAAAGACCCTCTTCCCCCTTTCAGAAAAGTGTATCCCATCTGACACCAGCAAGCCTGGTGCCATGTGGGTCATCTCATTATTGAAAAACTCAAAACTGTGGTGGTTACACCAGTCATGAGTCATGTATTAATAGACTGTGTGCATCTGTTTCTTCCAATGTCTCTACCCACACTTGAAGGAGAAAGGAAAAAATAACCTGTGCTCCAGATTCCCTCACCAACTGTCCCAAGGCCCTGAAGTGTCTTGTAATCACTCTTAGACTATGTGTTGTAGCTTCATCACCATCCGGGTGGAAGAGCATTAATGGGTAATAGCCTGAGGGCCATACCAAGCTAAGAAGTTTCCTACTGATGTCCTTAACCTGGGCCCCAGGGAGGCAGAAGATTTCTCTTAGAGGAGGGTCTGTCCAGCATATTGGACCCTCTATTCTCTTCAGAAGGCAGTCACCTGCAACTACAAACTGTCTTTTCTTCCTCATGAAGCTGGTTGTGATATGGTATAGGCCTTTCTCACCTTGGCAACAGCTCTAGTGTAGATCATCCCCATCACCCATTGGCTGGCCTTACACATCCAAAGCCTCATACCTATTGTAAAGAGGGATCTGGGAAGGCAAGGTGGGAAGGAGGGGATTTGCCTGCTGCCCTGAGTGTGGACTTGCCTCCATTCACTCCTTTCCTTTAAGAGGGAGGATATATGGTCCCCTTGATCTTGGTTTTTTTTCTGGTGAGAAATGTGACAAGAGACATGTGACAGACAGTAAAGGGAAGTCTAAGTCTGTTCATTCCCTCTTGGTTACATATGGGGAAACCAAGGTGGAGGAGGTGGTGGGCAGCCTGTTGCTTAACTCCATAGCTGAGCTGGGAGTTAAGCTGTTTTCTCAGGCTCACTTTGCTCCCTGTTGGCCACAGTCCCTGCTCAGGTGCTTTATTCAGCATTCTGCTGCCCATTTCTGTTATATGCTGCCAAGTTTTTCTGAAAATGGTGCCTACCTGCCCACCTGCTATATCTGCATACATCCCTTTTGTCTGGCTCAGGTGGTGGCTGCATGCTAGGGGCTCTCCACCCAGAACAGGTGTAGAAACCATTGAAAAGCTGGATTCAGAAGCAGCCCTGGACCATGGCTTAGCTGTCTGGGGCTCATAATTGAAATGCCTCACACACTTTGGCTTGCAAAATAATGTCTGCTTGGGCTATACTAAAAAGGGATGGCAAAGATGTATTTTGTCTTTCTGGAGACACCGCAGAGATGTGTGATCACTGGATCACTCAGCCCAGGCAATCCTAGCAGCCGAGCCATGAACAAGATCCCCAGCATCCAGGAGGATTTGGCCATGCAGCCCCTGCCACATCAGGGCTCTTTGTGGGGTGATTACTAGGCAGGGCATCTCCTGGCCAAGATGCAGAGAGCTTTGTGATGTTTCTGCCTTCCCCTGCACAGAAATGCATCGCCTGTGGCTTGGGGGAGACTGTGATATATCAGATCTGCATCGTGCTGGGAGGAATCAGCATCTGTTTTCCATTCCCCACAAGATAAATGTCAAAAGAAGTGTCATGGTTTAGAGTCATGGTAGACCCTTAGACCTATAACAGCCACTCTCTGTTACCCCCCCCTCACTCCCCAAGGGGAAGAGAAAGGGAATAAGAGAGAGAGACTTAGTGATTAGAAAAGGAAACTAGAACAGCTTTAATGAAAATATTATTATGTTATTAATGATAAATGGAATATATACAAATATATACAAAACCATTATCAAACCCAACCTCCCTGATGGTAATTACTTCACCATCACCACTGATGCTGTGGAGCAGGCACTGGGAGAGTCCCAGACTGGGCCCTGCAGCAGATGGGAGCTGTGTTCTGGAGCTGGATTCTGGTACCAGATTCAGGAACACACCAATTGGGATCAAAAGCAGAATGGACAGAGTCTTCCTCAGATGCTCTGAGGAAGGAACTGGAAGAGGACCCAAGCCAAGCTGAGCAAAGCTGGCAAAGTGGGCCAAGAAGGCAAAGAGAGGGAGACCCTCCTTATCCCTCAGCTTTACACCAGATATGATGTATATGGGATGGAATCTCTCATTGGTTAGTCACCTGTCCTGTCTGCTCCTCCCTTCAGGTGCAGCCTTTTATTTTCTGCCACCCCAATGTGGTACACAAGATCCAGCAGTGGCCTTGATCTGCATACCAATCCTTGGTAGTAACTCTAAACACAGGGTGTTATCACTGCCAGCAGCAGACACTGTCTGTGAAAACAGGCTGCTAACTTCAGAAAGTGTGGTTAGTTAGAAGAACTGAGCTGGAAAGTAAAATCACTGAACAGAACTAGTTCTGTTCTCACTTGAACCAGGACAAGAAGCTTCCAGTGACACGCCAGAGCTTTTCAGGCTCTGACACATCTAACTGTCTGCCCACAGCACCTTCTCAGTGCTCTTTTTCAGTCTCTGCTTCATGGGTGGCTGGAGAACATCCTGGAGCAGCTCAGGGCTGGTTGGTGAAGGTTGCTTTGTTGTCTGCAGAGATTTCAGCCCTGTTTTCTCTTTGAAAATAATCCAGAGGGGACTCTGGTGCACATGGCTTTTTTTTTTTCCTGTGTCACTGGACAAGTGTGCCACAACACAGCAGCCTGTTTCTGGAGACACGCTGAGCCTGAGCATCCACCGGTACAGGCAGGGACTGTGTCCCTGCTTCACCAAGCAGAGCTGGATACCAGCCCTGAGAGACAAGGCAGCCAGGACCATATGGAGCAGACAGTTCTGTGTGACTGACACCTGCATCTCATCTGGGTGGGCTTGTGATCCTCACCAATTTTGTGCTGCCAAAAGCCTCCTGCTCTTGACCAATGCCCATCATTCCCTCACCTGATGGATATTTAAGCTTCAGCTGGTCAGGCCCAGCCTGGATTGCAGTGGTAGCTAGGGGCAGAGGGTTCAGATGTTTGCCTTTGTCCAAGGGCATCAATGTGAGGGACTGGGCCAGTTCCTTAGCAACTATGTGTGGGTCTCTGCCTGCAGTCCAGATGATGTTTGGGGCTGAGCTGATGTCTCTGTTATGTTCTCTCTGCTGTCAGGCCCTTCACCATGCCTGGGATTCTCCTCTGCACTGCTGGTCCAGAGACTATACCAGCTGTCCTTGTGCAACACTGGCCACTGTACTCAGGAGAAATGTAGTTCCCTTGGAGCTGAGGAAAAGTTGCCTTGAGAAAGGCTCAGGCTGGCAGGTTTTGGCTTCACAGGTTGAAGGTTATCCTGCCTCAGTCAGGGGTGTTTCCCTTTGAGAAGCTTATGGCTCTAATTCCTCACTTTAGGTCACTGCTTACCAGGTATCCTCTCTTCACATCTGTGCCTTGTTATTGTCAGAATGCAATTAAGGCAAAGAGTGGTTGCATCTCCTGCCTGGGGATGTAACTGCCAGGGCCACAGCAAAGGCACAGTAACGTGGAGCCTGGTAGTTGCATGAGGCTTATTCAGCCCTTATCCATTTGAGACACCAGCTTCTGATCTCTGCTGGATATGAGTTCCTGAACAGGTTCCACCAGGCTGTTCTGCAGCAGATGTCCCTGCTTCATCTGGACACGGGCTGTGGAAGAGAGGGTCTGTGTGCACCACAGCCAGACCAGTGCACCCAAGGGTGATCAAGAGCTGAGTGGCTCAGAGAATCAGTTCCTCACACAACCACCCTGCTTCATGGCAGGGCCCTGGGGTCCTCACCATGACTGTCTCCTGGTGCTGCTGACAGAACTGTCCCCAGAGCTGTCCCAAGCCACATCTCTTACAAGTGTGAGCAGAGACTAGCTGACTCTGATGGGGCACCATGGGAATTCACAAGACATCCCACTGTAATGGTGGCCAGCACCTGGCTGACCCCTGCCATTCTTCAAAGCCCCCTCATAACTCTGTTTCCTCCCCCCTGTCACCTGCCAGAGGTGTTTGTGGGGCTGCCTGTCTCCTTCACCACAAAGGGAGGGCTCACAGTGCTTGGGATGTGGTGATGCAGGTTCTGACCAGCTGGCAGTGATGACCATGCTGCCACTGCCATAGAGGAGAATCATACTGCGTAGCAGGAATGACTTTGTGTTTGCTTCACAGCCCACCAGGCACTCCAGGCCTTTGTGAGTGCCTATTATTCTGGAAGGTCCCTAACCCATTAGAGGTATGAGATGCCATTCCTGGGAGAGGAAACATCTACCACTATGTGGAGCAGGTGCCAGCAAGGGGGAGAGCCACCTGCGGCTAGAAGATGGCTTCAGCCCATGACACACCTTGTTGGGGTTCATGGGAAGCTCATCCAGTGGTTAGCATCCCACCAGAGCCCCTGGGAACCACAGGCATCTACAGAACTCCTCCAGTGAATGAGCAAGGGAGCCACATGAAGCAGGATGATAGTACCCAGCTGTGGCAGCAAAAGCATTATGGGAAAGAGATGAAGGGAAGTGGAGGGCCAAAGACCAGTGCTGATTCAGGTTGAGCAAGCACTGCCTCCCCTCAAGCCACCCATCACCACTGATTATTAAATGAATGCTGGCACTTGGCACAGGGTCTCCTCCCTCAGCCTTTATCTTTGCTGCCTCCTCCTCCTCCAGGACAGTGCCTGGGCAGTGGGAGCTTATACAAAATGAAACTGGGAAGCTCTGGGAATAATTAATTATTAGCTGCTAATTAATTAATTAGCTGCTGATAACGCTGAGTCCCTGGGGACTCCAAGTTTGGTGCAGAGGAGAAAGTGCAGACAGATAATGGAAAATTACTGTTTAATTCTTCAGCATTATGTCTGACTATATGGCATGTGGTATATGAGGGACAAGAAGAAGCTGGTAACAAGTCAGCCACAGTGACAGCTCTTCAGACCTTCTCCTCCCCTGCAGCAGGAGCAGCCAGGGCCCTAGAGGGCTGACTCTAGCCCTGGTGAGAGTTCAGTATCTGGTTAGATGTGGTTCCTCAGGCTGGTACTGCCCATGCCTGGACCCACACCTGTCAGTACTCTTGCTGAGTGTCACAGCCGAGGAACTCTATCCGCAGGGCAATGTGATTGTGCCACTGACGAGGATGTATCTTCACATAGCGGGCAAAGAGTGGGGGGTCAAGGCTGTTCATCACTGTGCTGGTGTGGTCTTGGTTTGCCTTGAAAATCTGGAGAGGAGAGAAAAATCAGCGATGGGCTCTCCTCTGCTGGTATAGTAAGCCTCTGACTTGAGGGACACAATCAACACAGACAAGCACCACTTGGGAACTTTTTAGGGAGGAAAAAACACAGCCTGGCCAGCTCACTGCTCTTGCAAAAAATCATGTGAGGACTGTTCCTGCCTACCTTCTCCTTGCCATCCTCCAGGACTGGGTTCCAATGCACACCGTTCTTGCTGCTGGAGACTGCAAACTCTGTCACAAACATGTGGGTGAAGACAGCCTTGGCACCTTGGGTTATGATTGCAGTCACCTTCTTTGTTACTTCAAAGTCCACCTGCAACCACTCACTGGGGTTGTTGCTCTGGGGAAGGACAGACTGCCTTCAACCCTTCAGCAACAATGAGAAAGACATGTTTGTTGCAGCTGAAGCCATTGCATGGTGCACTTGAGTATACCCATGCAGCCCTGGCTAGGAGAGGTTGCAAGCATCCAACCTGCTTGCTGGGATCCCACCTGCCTGCCCATGCCCCAGGTGCTTGCCTGGGGATCTCTTTGCATGGGCTACCTTTGGCCTCCATGCGTTGGTCCTCCCCTGCATGTTCAGGCGGGCCTGGGAGGGTGACCAGCTGGAAAAGACATTGGTGCTGTAGGAGGATGCGGAGATGCGCTGGTCAGGGATCCCTCTGTTCTCCATTCCAAGGGGCATGGAGCAGCCTGGAAGAGAGGAGCAATGCTTGTCAGAGGGGGGAACACATCCATCATGGAGATGCCTTCTGGCTGCTTACTGCTCCAGTTGCTCTTTGTGCACTTTCCCTGGTTACAGGTTCTCTTAGGCTTTGCTGCAGCATCATGGTCCCTGCACTGCTGAGAGCCCCTGTGTGCATCATGGCTCTGTCTGGGGAATGCCAAACTACACCTGCAACTAGTTCCACTTTCTTTCCTCCCTGGACATTTTATCTAGGAGGAATGTGAAGAATTTTTGCATCTATCAGGACATAAGAAGAACCTGTCTTCAGGGGAACAAGAAGAATACCTGGCAGGGAGACACACTGCACACGACCAGATGTGCATGTTCACAGCTGCTTCAGAGCCAGCCTGCAGGCTTGTGGCATAGAGTGACAGCACAGTCGCTGCTGCTTGTAGCTGTTGGAGAGTCCACTCTGCTGGTGTACAAAGCTAAAGAAGGGATTCCAGAGCACTGCTGCCCTGGGTCATGCTGTGGGCCAGAGCAGTCTTGCCTTGGAGTGGCAAAAACAGAGAAAAAGCCAATAGCACCTGTCTCTGCTTGTTCCCTTTTCTCCCAGATTGAGGCAGCAGCTCCCCATCTATCAGCTTAGCTGCTGCTGGAGGTTTCTGATGGTTCAGGAAAAAGTGGTAGTGAGAGCTAACCCTATGGTATTGCTATCTCTAAGACTATAATGAGATTTTACAGTTTCGCTCCTGCAGTATCTCTATACTATCTTCAGCCTCATCCTTCTTTCCCCTCCACAGCTGCCTGGGAAGTCCTGAAACACATGGAGCTGGCACTCAGCACCACATGGGATGATGTTCCAGCTTTGGTACTTGGTATCTGGAGGTGGGACGTACTGTTCAGATCACAGCCAATGAGCTCCATGCGCAGTGTGGTCCGGATGCTGTAGTGAGTGGGGTTAATGCGGATATACCGGGCTATGATTGGAGGGTTGAAGTGATTTTCTTTCACTCCAGTTGCATCTACATTTGCAAAGAAGAGCTGCAGGGAAAGGGAGAAAAAGGATTGTTGTACTAGTGGAAAGAGAGGTAGAAGGGACAAGGATTAATGGAGAGAAGAACATTTCTGTCTGGGACTTCCATATCTTACTACTATCCTTACAAGAGAACAGCTCAGGCGAATGATTTGAGGTGTGATTCAGATGAAAGAAGTGTGAATGGGCCAAAATGGGGTGAGCCACTGAGAAACGTAGGGTCTGTGCAAATAAATATGTTTTTGTATTTTCACCAAACAATGGGAAGAAAAAGAAGTAAGTCAGTCCTAGGACTTTTGAACCTGGGAAAAGTTTTGGCAACAGCTGGTGTACATCATGGAGGCTTTTCCAGATACTTTTCTTCTCTTGATGGAATGATCAACTTATGCATATTTAGGGAGTGTTTTTTTCTAATGAACAGAGAACCTCAAATCATCTGCACAATGTTTTTAGAAAGCCAAATTTACCTTTCGGGGTCAAAAAATATATTCAGGCAAAATCTTATGCCTAGCTCTAAGTAACATGCAACATAATGTTAATCAGTGAATCTCACAGGCTGGTATCATGGAAAGAAGTAGCTCAGTCAATTTAAAATGAGACAGATGGACACAGACAACATGTCCCTTGCAGGTCTGTGATCCATGTTTCAGTCATTCTGGCTGTGAATGCTCACTGTTTCTGCCCTAATCAAGTATTGCAGTGGCTCAGGAGATCTCTGCCTTGTGTACAGAGCTCCCTAGCCCTCATCACCCCAAAAGACCCCATTCTGGGAAGATCCTCAAGACCCTGTTCACCTTACCATCTGGGTGCTGGTGGCATTCCCCTTGTATTTCCTCCACCTTTGCCCATCAAGGCTGTAGAAGACAACAAACTGGGAGATGTAAAGGCTGGAGAACTTTTGTCGGGCTCCTTGGGTTTTTATGCCGTGAATAATCATAAGATGCAAAAGGTCCACCTGAGAACAAAAGTCAGGGATTCATTTCAGGCAAAATACCAAGCCACATTCAGGCAATGCACTGTTAACCTGTGGAACTCACTTCCTTATAACATAAATGTGCATAGGTTGTGAAACTAGTTAAAATAGGTGTTCATAAGGGCACAAGTCAGCCAATAGTTGGGAGAGGGCAGGGAAGAGCTCTTTGGAGAGGTGAGCTGTTGTTGGTCTTTGGGGGATTTTTGCACAACCTGATGCTGCATCTGGATTACCGAGTGATTCCTCTGCTGTGCTGAGGATGGATCTCAGGGTTAGGCCAGCAGCAATCATGGCAAAACCAACTGCTGTTAGGATCTCATAGCACCCCTCCCGGAGAGGAAGCAGAGGAAATAGCAGGATGTAGCTTGGGACACACTGGCCATCTGTGCATGACCTTCTGCACTGTGCCTCAGCCATGAGCATGTTCTTGCAATGATCCCAGTGGTACCTCTAGCCAGAAGGGCCCTCATACCTGGATCCAGGCACTGCTGTGGTCAGTGCTCCAAGCATTGATGGAACCGGTGTTATCCAGCCTGGCCAGGTAAGGAGCCCACTGCCCTGTGAGAAGAGCACACAGATATGAGGATGCTGCTGGCCCCTGGCACTGCCCAGCCCAAGATGGCAAATTCATCTGCAGGATGGGGCTTGAGAATCAACCTCAGTTTAGTAGCCACGTAAAGGGTGGCAGAGCACTGACATGATGGGCTAGACATGTGGGAAACCATGTCCATGTCTGGAGTGGCATGCTGACATGGGCATGGATGTAGGAAGGACTCTTCTGGGAACACAGTGTAGCGGAACCTTGGGCAGGCAAGCATGTGAGTTTTGCTGGCTGAAGCTGCCTCAGCCTCACCTGCCTTTCTTGCAGCAACAACTCCTACTTACCATACTGCCCTGAAGCTGTGATCTGAGAGTCTGCAATGTGGCCCGAGGCCAGGCCAAGGGCCCTTTGACAGTCTGCAGCCAAACAGGGAGAAGGAGGGCAAAAGACAGGGAGAGTTGATTAGATAACAAGGCTTTTAGAAGGAAAAGCCTAGGCTGGGCAGCAATGTCTAGGCTCAGGGAGGTTGTCTCAAGCCTTCAGGAGCCCTCAGGCTTGTTTGTCTCACACCAAGTGGTGGGTTTCAGATCCATCCCCAAATTTTAGGGGTGCTGGAAATTCTTGCTCCTGACCCTGATGTCAGCAGCAGAGCATTCCCAGCATCAGCCACAGCAGCCTCTTGGCAAACTCATGTCCCTGAGTCCCCATCCTCTCATTCCCATGTCCTAATCTCCCAGCAATGCTGACCAGTGTATCTTTATACTCATGTCTTAACTCCTAGGCCTTTTTGTTGCTAGGCATCATCTTTTTAAAACAAATATCATGTTTCTAAAGGCAAGTCTTCCTGAAAGCCCTGTCTCTCTGTGTCTCTCTTCTGGTCTGCTGAGCACAGGGCTGTTTACCTCTTACAATAACAATTATTATTAGCAACTTGTCACATCTTGGCATCTGCTGCATGGCAAATGCTTCTGGGGATAATGCAAATTTGGAATCTTAAGAAGATTTGTAACTTACAGAAACATTTTCTGTCTGGCATTTCATACTTTTTTAGAAAGAGGAGAGAGACTGTCATCAATAAAATGCTACTCTCACAGATCACTTTCCCCAGTGTTTAATTAGGGTGAATGAGGTAGTGACATGTTGTTCTGGGGTGAATGAAGTGAGAGGTTTCCTGTGGATTTTGCAGTTGCTCTTGGGGATGTTTCCATTAGAGCAACCTGTAGTCAGGCAGTGTTGCTTGCTGCCTCCTACCATGACTTTGTGCCTTAGTTTACCTCATGATGTGGTTAAGCAGCTGGGTACTATACCTTCCCAACAGTGCTGGCAGGCAACAAACAGCATGTGTGTTCTGTTGCTAAGGTAGGTGCATTTTACAGAAGGTCCAGGGACCTACAGTTTTGGAAAACAAGACCTCTGGGAGCGAATATTTGCAGACAAATGAAGCTGTTCTCCCAGCCTTCATCCCAGCTCTCTGCTGAGCTCTGTAGGGTGACAAGGGCTCAAGCTGTGACTTTCTCTCAAAGTGAAAACCCAGAAGACCCCATTTGGGCCACTCCAGGGAATACACTTCGAGAGCTGGAGGAGGGAACTCAAAAACATACTGGTTCTTGCCATGGCAGCAAGCAGGTCAAGGTGCAAACAGGATCACTCACTCAGGCTGTACACAAGGAAGAGAGCACTCATCCCGGCTTGCTGGTGCTCTCCCACTTTGCACTCTACCCGCCAGATTCCAGCATGTGAGGGCCACATCTCCACTGTCCCAAAGACACCTGGCCAGGAATGGAGAGCAAAGCAGAGGGGAGTTACTGTCTGTACTAGGATGCCATGGTGCCAAGCACTGTGTAAACACAGAGCCAGCCTCTTCCAGATGCATTCTCTCTCCTTGCTATCCCCCCACAGGCTTGGCACTTCCTAATGGACATGGACGTGAAACCCCGGCAGCTGGGGTGTGCACAGTGCTTGTGTTGCATCTCACCAGGATAAAGGTTGTAGACTCCCATGCGATACTCCTGGCTAGTCCTGACACTGAACAGCTGCCCATGAAAATGGATGGAGTGGATATCCTCAGTGCTGCCCATGTTCAGGAGGTGCCATCGGACCCGTTGCTGCTGAGCCATCACCAGCCCAGGTAGTGTGTCACCCACATAGCCGTTGATGGCTGGGGAAGGCAGCAGTGAGGAGCAGCTCAAGGCTCAACGTTTTTTCCATCCCAATATAGATTCTGGGATGGAAAGATTAAGGGCAAGGGTCCTCACCATGGAAGGAATGGTTTCGTCTAAAATCAGGGTTGTCCTGCTGGATGTGGCAAGGATGCTGGCAGTTCCTCTCCATGTTCTCCAGGAAGTACCAGCTTTTGGTCTCATCAAAGATGGTGAAGAGCAGGGAGAACTCCTGCACAGCTAGCTGCCTCCTGAAAACGAAGTTCAGGACTCCATCGTGGCAGATGATCAGTGGCCCAATGAGGCCTGAGTGCAGGTCCTTCTCCTGCCAGAGAGCCAGGAAAGAAGGGTTTGCCTTGGAGGCGGAGGCAGCACTAATGTCTGCAAGCAATTCAGCAGCAAGGAAAGCAATGACCCTCTCTTCATCCCAGGCCTGGCTTCCACTCATGCACAGGGCATGGCATGCACAGGGTGGGAAGGACATGCTGGGTTCTCTGGGGGATTCCCATTCTGCCCCTAGCTAAGAAAACCTGTGTGATAAGTGTTTGCATGTGCTTTCAAGAGAAGTGGTTCCTGGCTGTCCAGCAGTCCCTATCCCACTAGCACTGGAACCCATGGGCCAAATTCATCTAGATTTGGCAGAGGGGCTAGGGACTGCAGAATGCTAGTTCCCTACAAGTCTCATAAGCTGGTACAACTGGGGAAAGGGGGAAAAAACCCAATTCACAGAATCACAGGAGTTGGAAGGGACCTCTACTGATCATTTAGTCCACACACCCCCCCCCCCACCAAAGCAGGTTTGCCTAGAATACTTTACCCAGGATTGCATCCAGGTGGGTTTTGAATATCTCCAGAGAAGGAGACTCCACAACCTCCCTGGGCAGCCTGCTCCATCAACCTCACAGTAAAGAAGTTTTTCCTCATATTTAGATGGAACCTCCTGTGTTCCAGCTTGTGCCTGTTGCTCTTTGTTCTGTCACTGGGCAACTACTGAAGAGTCCAGTTCCATCCCTTCTTGCACCCACCCTTTAGATATTTATAGAGATTGATAAGGTTTCCTCTAAGTCTTCTTCAGGCTAAATAGTTCCAGCTCTTTCAACCTTTCCTTTTAAGAAAGATGCTCCCGTCTCCCAGTCATCTTTGTTGCCCTCTGCTGTCTCTCTTGAACTGGGAAGCCCAGAACTGGACACAGTATTCCAGATGCAGCCACCAGGGCAGAATAGAGGGTGAGGATGAACTCCCCTGACCTACTGGTCATAGTCTTCTTAATGCACCCCAGGATACCATTGGCCTTTTTGGCCACAAGGGCACATTGCTGGCTCATGGTTAACTTACTGTCTATGAGGACGCCAAGATCCTTCTCCTTAGGGCTGCTTTCCAGCAGGTCTACCCCTAACCTCTATTGCTGCACGGGGTTGTTCCTCCTCAGGTGCAGGACCCTATATTTGCCCTTGTTGAACCTCAATAAGTTCTGCTCTGCCCAACGCTCCAGCCTGTCCAGGTCACACTGGATGGCAGCTCAGCCCTCTGGCGTTTCAGTGACAGCTCCTGGTTTTGTATCATCAGCAAACTTGCTGAGGATACACTCTGTCCCCTCACCTAGGTCATTGATGAATAAGTTAAATAAGACTGGACCCACTACTGACCCCTGGGGAACAGGGACGCAAGAGAGAAGAGAAAGCACCAGCATGCATACATCACTGTGTTAGACACCTAAGAATCTACACTACCACAGGCTGTTCTCAGCACAACACCATAGGAAAAGCTTTGACCTCACAACCAGGACCCAGATGCAATGCCTGTCTCTTCTTCCTAGGATGTCCCATGGCACAGGCTCCCACCTACCAGGTCCACATTGGAGAAGTAAGCCCAAGCTTTGCAGTCGAACTCCTGTGTTGTGGGTGCCATCTGGGGCAGAACTTTCCAGAAGTATTTTCGGAGATCACCAGGCTGCACAACCTCTCTACCCTGCGTTGCATCCTGTTCCTCCTTGTAGGCTTGCAGCGTGGAGTGGAAGGAGAAGGGACGTGAGGCCAGGTTCTTGAATGTAACCTGCACCGGATGGAAGGCAAAGCAGAGGGAGTGTGTGAAGGGGATAGGTACAGCACTGAGAGTGCCCTGGATCTTGGGGTTGGATCCAGCCAGCTGATGGGAACGAGGCAGCCATGTCCTCAGTGTTCAGACCTCCAGCTGGGCCCCATGCAGCGGCCAGCCCCTGCTGAACCACAAACTGGCTGTATGGTGTGATCCCCAGTTGAAAATGCATCCTGGTCACATCAGCAGGATGAGGCCCTCTCTCTGCTCAATGGGATCAAGGTCAGCTACACTTATTGTCTCTGGAGCCCAAGAGTGCTGAATCCCTCCTAGTGAAGATTTTAGTAAAAACTGGGTAACTTCTCCAGGCATACAAGGCCTGAGGCTGTTGAAGAGCCTTTCACCTCTTCCTGAAGTGGCCACTGAAGGACCTTTGGTGGTAAGGGAAGTCCAAACCTGCCCTTAAATAGAGCACCCAAAGAAGCTGTACTGAATTCTACTTAGCTCATTACCCTTTTTACAATCCCTTAACCCAAAAGGCTGCCTGTGGAGCCCAGAAGCTGCTTAGGCTATGTTGTTGCAGGGCTTGGCTCTGTCTTGGGTCCAGGACTTTGCATCTAAGTGTTCTGAGGTTCCTCCTGGACCATTCCTCCAGCCACTGAGGTCCCCCTGTCTCTCAGATTGGTCCCATCCATGTACCATGCAGGATGCCACTGGGCAGCTCCTGCCCCTGAGCCCTGAAGGTGAGCCCATGGGCATTGCAGAGCCTGCAGGACCACCTCAGCACACCATCTGGCTGAGCAGCCAGCAATGAGGGGATTTCAGGTTTTAAAGGAAATGGGAACTTTCAATTTACCATGATAACATCTTCAACTTCTGCCCTGATGTATGGCCCAAGGATGCCCAAGTGCTCGTCCAGCTCTCCCCGCAACAGAGGCTGTGTGAAGGAATCATCTATGTATTCTCGGAAAACCACCTTGCGGTACTGCCGGAAAGACTTCCTTCTGCCCCTCACAGGGTCCCTGATGGTGTGAGGACAGTTAAACAAGTCAGATGATACTGTCACATAGGGAAGGCAGCCATGGAAGGGATGCTGCAGGGCAGGGGTGATGCAGAGGCTAAAGCATCCCTGACTAACTCTCAAGGAAGCTCAAGGTTGCTGGAGTTACAAAACTCCCCACATGGAGGGGAAGCACTGAGAGCCTTCTGCTTGGCTGGGTTGTACAGTCATAGGCCTGTGATTCTACCTGCCAAAACATGCGAACTCACATGTCAACTGCACGATTCATGCAGTGCAGGAGGAATACATGAGAACCACTCACACTTACATGGCTTTTAGGAAGTGCTGGGGTCTCTGGTTCCCATATTCCCACATCACCTCCACTGCTGCAATGAAGTATTGACGTACCACCCCCTGGAAGGAGCGTGGGTCATGTTCCTCTTCCCCATAGATGTCAAAATCCTCCATAGTCTGCTCTGTGTCATGATACTCATCATAGTCCAGCTTTGAGGGCCTGGAATGGCTCACATTGTTCAGAGCTGGTCTCTCCCTATGTTCTGGGGCATGGTTCCTCTTCCCAGCTGTGCTGTTGTTTTCCCCATCCTCCTTGGACTTTCCTAGACCCTGGACCTCTCTCTTCCCAGTTTCTTTGAAGACAGCTTCCTCACTGAGCATCTGCCATCCACCCAGACTGGTTTGCACATATTTGGATGTTTTTTTGGTAGTGCTGTGGTTGTAAGCAGGGCTGCTTGGAGACAGGTAATCATTTTCTTTGGAGGCTGGCTTCATGGGGCTTTCTTCTGGGCTTTGCCCATATGTGCTCTCAGGCACATAGTCCTCCGTGGCATTGGTCTTGAGCTGCTGAGACTCATGAATGAACTGGCCCAGATGCTCCACAGAGTTTGTCTCCTCCATATGTCTTTTCATCTGAGCTTGCTTGCTCCCAGGAGACCCCCAGACAGCACCTCTGCCCAGCTGCAGGTCAGCCAAAGCTGAGCTCTGAAAGCCTCTGTCATATCTCATTGCCCTTAGGGAGACTGGGTCCCAGTTTGAGGCCAGGTCTGCAGCCACAGCAGCAGCCAACATTACTGAGCTGCTTGTTTCCACTGGTCTCTCTAGTGCTCCCTGTGTGGGGAATGAGCGTCTGCTGTGCTGGGTACCCTCACTACTGCTCCATACACCCTCATCTGTGCTTTGCCTCCCCTCAGAATGCATCTCATCAGCACTATCCCCATGTAGAGCCTGTGGAGCATCTCTGCCCAGGTGTAGTCCCCCCTCAACAATGTTTGATTTTTCTTCCAGGCTTTGCTGGGCCACCACCACCTCAGGCAAACTGTCACTTGATATCAGGGACCTCTTTTTGAAGAGAGCACTGCAAAAAGGGGAATGAGGTCCACATGTCTTTGGGGCTTTCTTATGCACTGCTATCTCAGGGGTCTGTCTGGCCAGATCCTGTTCTGCTCTGTTACCTTCAGAGAGGTTGGCCCTGATGCCAGGCCAGCTGGTGTTGAGAAGACCTAGACTATGCAACAAGCCTCTGCTCTCCAGTGATCTGGCTTGTTGAGGCCTCCAGTTGGGGCCACGTATGCTCAGGGATGGAGATCTTTGTCTCAGAAACTGCTGAGGGCTGTTTAAGAAAGCATTTGGAAACTGCCTTGTGTCATTGGCCACAACATTTGATTCAGGAAAGGCAAGACTGTCTATTTCTGACAATTCCTTAGTGGCTGTTGCATCCTGAAACACTGCCTCCAAGATTAATTCATCCCTCTTTTCTGTCATTATATATCTGGAAGGCTCAAGGTCACTGGTGTGTGCAAAAGTGTTTTCTAGAAGACTTGTGCCTTTGACAAGTTCACCATTTTCTTTTTCTGTGCTTTTTTTTTCAGGCAAGTAGTTACTCTCATCTGTGAAGATTTGTTCTTGTACAGGTTTGCTGGGTCCCAGGTCTGAGAAAGAAACATTTTTCACTTCAAAAGATTCATAAGAGCCATGCAAAACCACTTTGTGAAGTCTTTTCTCCAGCCTAGCATCTAACTCACTGGATGAATAATTGCTTTCTCTGATGTGACTGTGAACCACAGCATGAAAAGTTCTGTTGTCTTCTGTCTCATCTGAAGATGCAGAAGGATTGTCCAGTGTGGAGTAAGAATTAAGATCAGTACTTAAAGTTGGATCTGTCTTAATTGTCTCCTTTGACTTGTATAGATTTAAGGATATTTTGTTAGTCTCTCTTGGCAACTTGTCCTCAGCACCCTGGGAAGATGTGTCTTGAAGTGCCAGATTGCGCTCCAGGTAATTCTGGTGAAAGGAGTTCCTGTTCTCTTGAAGAAAAGCTTTGCTAGCATCAGAAACAATTGAGTCCCACAAACTTCCTGCATGAATTGTTGTCTTTTGAGGCTCTGCTTCCAGGATCTGTAATGTACTGCTAGACTGGACCATCTCCTGCACCTCTGAGATTTTTGTCACCATCTTTCCTGCCAGAGCATCTTCTGGAGCTGATGTGGCTTGGTGCAGCCATTGATGACTTTCTTCTGAGCTTACAGTACCATGAACTCTTCCACTGACAATTGCCAAGTGTTCTCTGGGTGGAAGAGTTCCAAACCCTTCATTCTGGCTGATGATTTTTGACAATTCTTCATCTTCCAGGAAGGATTCATAGGACACTGGCTCATAGTTTGTCTCTGGCAGAGAAGACATGGAAATATCAGGCAGATGTGGGACTGTTCTTAAAAGTGTTGATGTGTCATTGGAAGAGGGATCAGTATTCTTGGCACTGTTCAGGAGGGCTCCATGGCTGGGTTCTGTCAAGCACAATCTTGGCTTCTCTGTCTCATTTCTGGAAGAGGTGATGTTGTTCAGTTGCCCACTCACACATGGCCTGTGCCATTTCTTTCTTTTAGAGAAACCCCTGGGTTGGAAGTCAAAGGTGCCCTCCTCCTCCTCAAAATGCACATAATCTTCCCCATCAGCATATTGCTCATGCTGGCACTGCAAGACTGTGAACTTGGCATGCATCCCTCGGTTTCTGAAATCAGAATTCAGGCACCCTAGTGTCCAGATGCCTGTCTCAAGAGAGAACAAGGACACAGCCCACCACAGTGGGAAATCAGAAGAGTTGCCATCCCCATCCCCCACTCTTGCTAGTGCAACCTATATTTTCAGGCAGCCTCTGTTTCATGGTAGTGATTTCAAAGAACCACAGAATGAGTTCATGTTTTCATAATTCCTAGGGTATCTTACAGCTGGTCTCACAAGACATCAGGGTTGCTGGCAACATCAGAGCCAGTCTGAACAAACACCATCAGCAGGGCCGGTGGTTCCTACTGGAGCTTAGCAAGCTACACACACCTGTGAGGCCCCAGCAATAGCTTGTTGAGAACAGTTAATTGCACTGAGAACCCACAGAACCTTCAGGATTATTGCCAGCATCATAGTAATCACCATAATCTACCCCCAAAAACATGCTGGTGCTGTCAAATACACCTATCTCCCAGACTGTGTCACATCTCTCCCACTCAAGAAGAAAGACATGAAAAGGCTGCCTCTTGCTCACATCCCCAGCTAACACATTTTCTCCTTACAGTGAGCACCTCTTCTCCACATGCCAAGAGTGGATGAGGAGATGTTTAATAACCAAGCTGTGATGCTGGAGAGAGCTGTCATCTGCTGCTGGCTGAGCTGCTTGCCTGCTTCAGATCAGCAGGCAAAAATCAGAGCTCAAACAAATGTAATGTTTGGCTTGGTTTTAGAAAGCTTCCTGGGGTATCTAGAAGCCCTGTCATCTTAGCTCAGGGTCCTGTGCTCGTGACCATCATATCATATTTGCAATCATATGGTAAATTCTATGTTCTGTGAGTAAATGGTTAATAGCACCACTTTTGCAAATGCTAAGTTAAAAATGCTGAGCAGGGGGAGATAAAATTGAACACTGAAGCAAATTCTTCCTAGGACTGATCCATGGCTGTCTGTCCATGCAGAGGTGTGGAGGTAAATGGGGTGCTGTGAACAGCAGCTGAACCTGCAGGAGAGACAGCACTACTGGTGCCGTTGACCTTCTGAGCTTGGAGCCAAGGGTACTGATGCAAGGTCCATGAAGCTTATGTTACTGCAGCTAGCTTGCTGGCTTAGCAGCATGTGTGACCTTAATTCACATTATTAATGAAATCATAAAGTTATAAAGTTTAAGCTTTAAAAAGATTTTTTTAAACTTTAGTTAAGCTTTGGAAAGATTTAATCATTGCCTCTCACTCTGCTGTTCCAGCAGGTTGTGGTCTCAGGGCTGACAAAATGCAGTTGTGTACCAGAGACTTGGCTGGAGGTGCTCACATCTCTGCTGTGATGCCAAGCCCATGGTTTACTGAATAGTCCGTGTTACTAACCTAGCTTTTCCAAACTCATGAAGACCGTTTCTCCAGAAAATGGGAAAAGGGTAAGCACATCCTCAAAGACCATGTTATGCTTGAATGTGTTTCCAGAGAAGAAGATGGAGAGGAAATCTGTTTGGGCCCCAACACTCAGGACATACCAGTACACAACATCATGCAGGCAGAGTTTTGGTTTGAGGTTGTCAAAAACAAAGCCGTTAATAGCTGGAAAAGAGCAAAGGTGAAACATTTCATCAGGACCTGATTCCCCCATGGCTGCTGCATGTTCCTTGCTTGTTCCCTGAGGCAGGGATTAGCCTGTGTCTGCCAGGGCTTTGCAGGGAGCCCCTGGCTGAGCACTCACTGTGCATCATGTTGGAGGCATAAAACTGGGGGTCCTGGGTATCCACATGGGCTGCATCAGTGCAGAACCGCTTGATGTTCTCTTCCAGGTACCAGCTGCGGTTCTCATCGAAGACTGAAAACAGCACCAACCTCGTCTTGTCTGACATCATCTGGAAGGCAGAGAGGGAAGCAGTTATTCCTGGCCTGATCAGAGTGCCCTCAGGGCCCAGTGTTGCTGTCAGGTCTTAGCTTGGAGAAAAGGAAGCATGTAAGGGTGGATGGAGAAGGGAGGGGCATTAGGACTGATGGTAGGGTTGAAGAGAACAGGACAGACAAATTTGACTTTACCCAAATGTTTCACCCACCACAGTTATTCCAGCCTTTTAGCCTGGCAGTTAAGGTAACAAAGGAAGGACCTACCTGATTTCCCCTCTGATCCATGGACTTCTTAAAGCAGAGCAGGAGGGGCCCAATCAGGCCTGAGGCTGTGTCTCTAACTGGGTCAATGGAGCTATAGTAGAAACGGGTGAGGCAGCGAGGATCTGCCTGTGTTGGCCCATCCTCAGTGGTGATCTTCCAGCTGTAGGTGAATGACTGTCCAGGGGGTATAGGAATGTCCTTCACATTCTTTTCTGGCAATACACAGTCAAAGGACAGATTAGTTACATCGCGGCTGCTCCTTCAAGGAGTGATTGCTCTTTTAAAAATAGCTCAAAAAGGAGGTTTTCTGACCACACAAGTTGCACAGGAAACTATGCAAACCTACACCTATCCTAGGATTGCACACTGGCTGCTAGCATGTGCTTGCATGGAAGGTTGATCTGGACAAAAGGAGCTCCTGGGACTAGGTGTGGATGGAGAGGCATATGTTTCATTTTGATAGCTCTTGAGACTCCTGCAAACTGGAAAATTTGCCCTGTCTCAGCCATGTCTGGGTTCTGGGCTGCCTAAAGAAGTTTGCAGATGGAGTTACAGAGCTGGGCAGGGCTGAAATGAGTGAAAAACAAAGCAAGGAAAGATAGATTTTTAAGCAAATACCATGAGAAAAACAAAAGGGAGATCTGGAAGGAACAGAAGGAAAACTCAAATGCAAATAAAGGCTCTGAGAATTCAACAGGTTCTTGCACTGACATGGCTTTAGGAAAAGACCTTTCTTTGCTCCAAGTGCCCAGCTGAGCTGCTGTAAGAGCATGGTTTTCAAAGCTCATGCATCAGTCAGGGTAGAAATAGCTCTTTTTATTTATACACCCCTAAAGAGCATCATCCCTGCGCTTGAGAAATATAACTGGCCTGCTTTCACAGACTTGAATTGCTGGCATAGCTGGTGAGCCATGTCTGGCTGAGGCGTGTTGACAGAAAGGCAGGGACAGGGCTCACAGCTCCCTTGTGTGGCTTTGCTCCTTTAGTTCTGACAGCTGATGAGCCACTTTGACCTTCTGCCTCTCCCAAAATAAAACCTTAATTTAGATAGTAATGGGTCACAAAGCTGACCTCATCCACTGAACTCCTTAGTGGCTGCTGTTCTGGTTCTGCTACCTCTGCTGCAGCAGAGGAAATTTTCTCTAGCCTCTTCAATTCTCCCATCATTGTGATTCACGCAAAAGGACAGAGAGGAGGAGGGGAGAGGGATAAGGCACGATTTTGCCCTGGGATGTGGGATGGCTTTGCACAACTTATGATCCTGGGAGCATGCTGACAGGTGATGAAAGCAGTTTTAGGAAAAGGACCTGGTAACTCAACAACCCCAGACCAAAACCCATGAAGCTGCAAGGGGAAGAATCTGAATTATAATGACCCTACCACATTAAAGGAGGGCAGGAGGGAGCTCAGGGATGAGGACTGTAAGCAAACTGGCAAACATAGGCAGGATCACCAGGGTGGTTCCTGACTAATCAGAAAGTGGAAGCCACCAGGACAGACCAAACAACATGGTCCCAGCATGTCCTGGTTGACAATGCCCCTTCTTCCACCCATGATCCAACCCTTCCTTAAAGAGAGGATTACATAGCACCAAGGGGAACATGAATCTAGAATCATTATCTCTCCAGGATTGCAGAGCTCAGGCACCTGAATGGAGAGGTTGGACAACCAGTCTTACCATGGGCTGCAGGAGGTTCTCCTGGCCCAGAAGAATAACAACAGCCAATCAAGGTTCAAAGATTGGACCTTCCAAGCCCCCTTGCTTTCTATCACTCCTCACCAAAGTGAGGCTGTGGCTGGGCAAGGATTCCAAGATAAACTCAATAACAATGTAGTGTTATTAAGCAGGTATTCTTTATTGCAACACTGGACACACAGGGGATCACTCCTCCAAATATGCATGCCATCTGCAGTTAACCAGGACATACTTATACAACATATACATGACTATACATTAGATTTCCAAAAATTTTGTAAACATATTCATTAGTTTTCTGAGAAATTATTAACATACGTGTCCACCCAATCTCTGCCTAGTCCCGCATGGCCAAGTACTCTATTAGTGTCAGGGTGGTCTTCCTCATTTCTGCTGACAAACCTGCAGAACCAGTTTTAACAGGTCTCCTGGTGTGTCAACATTGCCTTCTTTGTTTTGGTCAAGGACCCTTACATTCTGTTCCCTAAAGAATGCGTGCAAGCTTGCAAAACAAGTGCTGACAAGTACAATAATTTGTTTAGGTTAGTATCTGAAGACAGAGACAAGATTAATAAGGTTTCCTTATCAAAGTGATGTCCCAAATTCTCATGGCCTGCCTTACCTTGAGAGGGCTTCATGGCATGGTATGGCCTTACATTGGTGAGGCCATGAGGGTAGATGTTATATGGTCGGCTTGCCAGGTTTCTGAACACGATCTGAAATGAGGACAGCCAACAGGAATGTTTAATGCTTTCTGAACACTGGGAGCCCTAAAAGCCGCCCTCAGTGTCCTCTAAGGGAGGGAAATGCAAGGCAGCAGTGCTTTGGAATTGCCTACCTGCATCTAACAGGGAAACGTCTGGGACCATAAAGTAGGAGTCAGAAGAAGAATCAACTGTTTATTTCTCTACCAATCTACACTGTCCATCTTTTCAGAAGATTCCCATTTTAGGGAGGGCATGAAAATATGAGGTTTATTAAATGGAAAATTGCTGGGTTTAGTCTTACTTTGCATATGAGAGAGGTCTGTCAATACAGGAGGCTTCAGGAGACCATGACACTATGTATGCACAACAGCCAACAGCTTCAAAGTGCTCCCCCACTTCACTGCATGAAGCCCCTCATTTATTTCTCAAAATTGATCTGTCATAGCTTTGCCACAGGCTTTACCTTCAGCTCCAAGCCCACAACTGCACAGGGAACCCCAAGGAGGCAGCAGAAATGTGAAGCTCATGGAAACCATCCCATTCCTTCCAGCAGCAAACAAGTCAAGTGGTCAGTAGAGGAACTTGGGGAGATACAAGCAACAGTCCCCAGTACTGGTATGGTAAGAGCACACAGATGGAGAAGAGTAGAAGATGAAAGGACACTCCTGCCTCAGAAGGAGGTGTTGATGTCATGTGTCATGGAATAATTCACACGATTCCTAAAGGACCTGCAATGAAGTCCAATCAAGGGGACCGGACCATATTCTGTGCATCTCTGCTGATCTCACAAATGGTATTTAGCTTTTGCTTTCAGTAACTGCCTTTCTAGTGAACTTTGGCTATTACTAAACATGATAGAGCACCACAAGGGCTTATGTCAGAACTTAGTCACAAACCAAGAGCTATTAAGAGGAACAGCCTCAAGCTTTGAAGTTTCCCTTTCAGTCCTTTTTTGTGGAAAGCAATCTCTCTCTTACCTTAAACTGATCTCCAACCTCCCCCTTAATGACAGGACCAAGAATTCCCTTGTCCAGTTGATCTGACACTTTGCGCTTCTTAAAGGTTGCATCCTCATACTCGACAAACATCACTTTCTTATACTTTGAACCAATCCGCTGAGGGCCAGCCTCCAGGAAGAGACTTGTGATGTTTCTGCAGGCAAGGCAGAGAAAGAACAAATGGCCACTTGTGGGATGATGTCAGAACCAGAGCAAGACCTTCCATCCTCCAGGGACCTACATAGCTGTCCAGAAACTACCAGTGCATAGTGGGGACACCCATGTCTGCCATCACAATATGCATCCTGGAGAATAACATTTGAAGTGATCCCATCCTTCTTTAATGGAGAAAGCATCAACTAGGTTGCACAGTAGCAGCCTTGGGCTGACACTGTCCTGTCTTGGAGGGAGGTGGTAACTGTTAATGCTGAGAGCACGGCAGGTTGTCCTGTGTCAGGGAACACTCCCAGTATGTGGGTATAAGGCAACAGAGCAGCTACATTTTCTTGATCATCCAAGCTCCTTCCCAGAAGGAAGGCCAGCCCTAAGCTGGAGAGGACTCCTCCTCTGGCTTACCCTGGGAGGGGCTTCAGATTGGGATTTCTGTCCCAGATGCCTTGCTCCAGGAGCCACTCTGGAATCCCCATATAGGGCAGAACTTGGTGACCTCACTAGCACTCCAGCCCCAGCACAGACAGCCTGTGTCTGCAGAGCGATGTTGGAACTGGTGACAGCTGTCATTGCCATGCAGTGCTGACTAAGGTGCTTCTGCTGAGATATTACACTTGCATCACTTCTTCCTCCAAGAAGTGGAGCATCAGCGTCTAATTGCCTCTGACATCTAGAGCAGGTCCTTCCAGACAGGGTAAAGACAGACATGCTCTGAGGCTGTGGGCACATGCCCTGGCTGTGCAGGGCCTCCTGGCTGAAGAGTAAGGAGGTTTACTAGGCATTGCTGCCTGTGCAGAAGAGCCTGACCCTAGACACCTGGACAACAAAGACACAAATGCCCCAGAGACAAATGCCTTTGTGGGGCATTTGGTAAAACGGAGCAAAGCCAGGTCCTTCCATCCCATGGCCTCCCCAGGAACATCCCTGTCCAACTCTCTGTTAGGCAGAAGGAAAATAAATTTCTAGGGAAAAGGGAAAGAGCTGGCAGGGCTGCCTCAAGGAGCAGCCTCATGGACATATGCCCACTCTCACCTGTCCAGAGACACTGGCTTCACGGGGGCATAGTCCCAGTCCATTTCCTCAGCTGCGATGTAGTAAGTCCAGGTCACAGGCTTCTCTTTGGCAAAAGAGCGCACTTGGATCACATGATAAGTTTCCTCATCTTCTCCGGGGTAATCCATATCCTCTGGCTCATCTGACAGCTTCCCCATCTTCATCATGCGCTCCTCCATACACTCCTCCACCTTCACAACGGCCTCCATGCCATCTGGGTTCAGATAAGCCGGGCAGAAAGGATCACATTGATATACCAGTGCAGCCACACAATTCCCCAAGCTCTGTTTGGAAGATGTCCTCTCCACTATTGTCCCCATCAAATGGGTCATCACATGGGTCAACATATGCCATCCTGGTCATAGGCCAGATTGCACATGAATGTAACACTGTGGAGCAGGGGGGGTATTGGAGCTGCAGGAGTGCATAGAACCCCAAGCCCAGACCGTCCCTTGAACTGTTTTTCCCCTGAGCTCTTGCAGAATAAGGTTACCTTGCTGATGGGACAGTAATTGGCAGAACATCCGAAACCAGCCAGCTCTTCCTGGCATGGTCTGGGCTGTGAGATACGTGGCAGGGGAAATTTCTAGGCTGCTGAGACGGTGGCTTCTCACCAGGAATGTATGGGCTTCAAAGAAGATGGAGTGGACTTCTGGCCCAGTGCCCAACCCAATCACGTGCCAGTGGACCTGCTTCTTGAGACACAGCGTGAGACCTGCCAGGAGAGAAGAAAAGCACCAGGTTGTCATCACTGTGTCCATCCCTTGTGCCCACTCTTGAACTCAGAGCCTGACACGTGCTGAGTCAAGTCCCCTGTCCTGCAAGGTGGTGTCTTCAAGCTGAAGAAACTGCATGTGAACATGGACTGTCTGAGCAAAACAGAGGCACAATCCACACGATTCCCCTGAGATAAGACTAGATTTACAGAGTAGGGGACTTTGGCAAGAGTTTTGGGAAGCATGCTCATGGGAGCTCGTAGCAGGATGTAATGGCAAAAGAGGTAGATGTGCTTCTTGACTCTATGAGTAGGGGAACTGGGAACAGAAAGGGGAATAATTCGTCTGGTTGCAACACTGTCAAGCCTGATACTAAAACATTGCATCTGCAGCAGGGATTCAGCGCATCCTCAGCAGTAGCTGAAATACCCCAAAAAGGGCAGAGAGAGGTCACCAGGATTATTTGAAGGCTGGAGAAAATTCCTTCCTCAGAGATACTCAGAGATCATAGTGTACTTAGGAAATGGGAGAGGACTTGACTGCATTGTAAAAAAATATTTTCCTGAGGAGAAATAAGTGTATGCTGAAGGGCTCTGTAATCTATCAGGAAAGTGACTAACAAGTTCCTGGAAGCTGAAGCCAAACAACATCAAATACAGAGTCAAACACTTGGTTTTGGCACTGATTGCAATAGGTGACTGGAACAGATCCCAAGAGCCCAGGAGGAGACAGGGTGGAGGCTCCATCCTGAGGCCTTCAGCTCTCCATTGCCACTTCTCCATCAGATACCTCTCAGACCAAGTCCTGCAACCAGACAGGGGGTTGTTGGATGGAGGTGGATACCCCCTGTGCTGACACAAGCAGCTGACCATGAGGTCTGCTCAGCTCTTAAGCTTCATGGATACACCAGGACAGGGAATTCAGGGGAGGTTTTTTTTGCCTTGTATTAGGGAATGACCAGACCCTGGTGGGAGGTTTCAAGGTGTGGTTCACCAAGACTGCTGATAGTGATGACTCTCCTGACAGTGTTTCCCAGTTGCCTTCGAGATTCTCCACTCTCAGGCAGCTCTGTACCTTCTCCCAGAAAATGCCAACTTTTGTCTTCACTGAGACTACAAACTCCATTTTCTTTTGCTTCTGGAGAAAAAGAGGCTGCGGGCAGATGTTATCACTCTCCTCCTCAACTACCTGAAAGGATGTTGTAGTGAGGTGGGGGTCAGTTTCTTCTCCCAGGTAACAAGCATAAGAGGAAATGGCCTCAATTTGCACCAGGAAAGGTTTAGTTTGTATAGTAAGAAAAGTTTCTTCACCAAAAGAGTTGTAAAGCACTTGAACAAGGCTGCCCAGGGAAGTGGTTGAGTCAACATCCCTGCAGGTATTTAAAAGATATAGATGTGTAGATGCGGCACTTAGAGACCTGGTTTAGTGGTAGACTTGGCATTGTTAGATTTATGGTTGGACTTGATCTTAAGAGTCTTTTCCAACCTAAATGATTCTATGATTCTATTCCCCAAATCCTACAAAGGTGTGTTGTCAGATACAGGCTAGTGAGAGCTAACTTTTCCCCTCAACACTACCTCCAGCTTTGTTCACAGAGCTGCAAGAGTGGAAACTCTTTTCTACCAGCACTATTTCTGGAGTTCTCCAAGGAGGTCTGTTGCCCTTGGCAGAAGACAGACAGAAACAGGTCCTGCCCTACTCTAATTGGGCAAGGCAGATCACGGAGTTAAGATGTGATAGTCCTTCTGGGGTGAACACAGCTTAACAGATCCATCACCTGGAAAGTTCTCTTGATGCACCTTCTCACATCCTTTCACAAATTACCTTGAGTTTCCAGACCTGGCTATACCCCTGTTCCTAGTGCCTCCCATGCCCTCCATCTCTGTCCCCAGCACTCCAATACTCACCAGGCAGTGAGCCATTGATGTAGCCATTGATGGTGTGCTGCTCTGTCCTGTTGTGAGGTAGGGGCTGAGGAGCTGCTGGGGAGCTGGGCTCAGCGTACCAGCTTTTCCCTGTGGAGAGAGGAAGATGCATTCAGCTTTCATTTGAGAGCACGTCAATGAAAAAGGAAACCTTCCCACTGGTGTGAAACAGTATGGAAGCCAAAATCCAGGGAGGTCAGATGTATGGTGCCTGTTGGAAATCCACAGGAGACCTGGCCACAACTCTGCTTGAATGTGGTGGTGACCATTACATGTGACAGGGCATTACTCCCCCACAGCTTTAGCCTGTGTGATGAGAACAAGGCCAGATCATGGGATCTGTGAACTCAGGGGGCTGCAACATCCCTGCACCTGGGCAACAGAAGAAAGAGTGGCAGTACTGCACCAGGGGCACATTGGTTGAGGAAGCTGTACAAGGCTTAAATCACTTTGAGGCAGTGTGGGAGCTGAGCAGCTGCATTCATATCACAGCCAAAGCATGTGCTCTGGATCAGACTGAATTCAGGGTCTGACACCAGTCAACAGGATAGTTACCTTCATCAAACACTGCGAAGAGCATCACAAACTCTTGCGGCATGTCCTCATTCCCATCGCTCACCAGGGTCCCTGCAAGATGCCTCAGGATGGATCTCTTTAAAGGTCAGCAAACACCATGCCCACCTGCCCAGGGAATTATCTTTGTGCCCTCCAAGTACTGGTAAATCAAGGCCAGCTTGTGAATTACCTTTGTCACATCTCATGACTGGCACAGCTCTATTTCCAGCACTGTAGTCCACAAAAGCCCTTGTTTGGGGAGCGGCTGCCCCCAAAAGGCATCACAAGGTTAGTTTGTGCTGCCTTCCCCCTTGAAGCCTCTCAGGATCCGTTTAGTCACCTGGAAGAGCCCATTTTATCTAGCTCCCTCATCAGCACCACTGTCTAGACTTCATTCAATGGAGAAACTGCTCCTGGTGAGTCACTGGAGCCTGCTGACAGTGCCCTGGGAGGAGGTCACCCCTGCCCATTCCTCTCCAGTGACTACAGAGGTACACGTACCTCCAGCAAATGGGTCAACCAGGGGTGACCAATCCCACCCCAGGTACACTTCTTGGTGTCTAACACCCAGCAAGTATTAACAGTCAGGATTTCATCACCTCCATGATTGCCAAAGGAAGGAGAGCAGGCACAGGTACTATGGACCAGGCAGTGCTTCAGATGTCCTGCCTCTCTCCCTTGCTGATACAAATTCCCCTCTAGTTTTCTGACAATCCCCTGTTTTACAAAGCACCCTGGCTGACACTGAACAATCACAGCTTGGTGATGCCCTGAAGGAAAGATAAACATAAGATTTATGCCTCCATAGCAATTCACCTTATGGATAGACAAGGTTTGGATACAAGGTAGATTTCATCTGTGGTCTAAAATCTTGCAAAAGAAAGAAGCAACCGATTTTCTCCAGCAGGGAAATCCAAAGTGTTTGGGTCCTGCACTGGGAAGGGACTCTGAGGAAAAGGACAAACCCCAAAAGTGCTGTTGTTGACCACAACTTACTGCTGTCCATTGCCATATTCCAGCCTCTGGAAAGCATCTTTGATTTTTCTGCTTTTCAGTATACGATTGCATGTGACCTCTCCCCATCCTGTGCTGTCCTTACCAGGTCGGCACACGAGCAGTGCTCCGATCAAACCAGAGTTGATGTCCTTCACGCTGTTGGTGTTGGAAGAGTAGGAGTGGGTCAGGCACGGTGAGTCGCCATCTGTTGGACCCTGGTTTTGCTGTATTTCCCAGATGTACGTGTATGTCTTCCCTGGATCCACCCTGTCACCCTCTTTCTCTGGCTGGCTGGTCTCGTCCTCATACCCAGCACCTGTAGCCAAAGGAACAGCCAGATGTTGCTGAAGGTTCATCCCTAATACCATGGCTACAGAAATGCCTTTAATCCCAACCCAGAGCACAGCCTCTCTCCACCCTTACAGAAAACCAGCCTGACTCCCACCAGCAATGACTGGTTTCAAGGCAGTGAGCAGAGCTGTGCTGGAGACTCGCTTGTTGGGCTGTGCACTGACTACCTGCCATGATGCTGGAGGACACAACCTTCCTGGCCCAACCTCAGGTTTAACTTGTGTATCTCTGCTATAACTGATACGGGTTTCCTTAGGGCTGTTTGCTCATCTCAGCTCATTTCTAGGCTGGGCATGGTCTTGTTGTTCCCTCAGGCTAAGTCATCTCTGTGACCCTCTGTCCTCATAGAGAGATGTGAATATCAGGTCAGGGAGGGACATGCTCCCACCTGGCAGGCAGGTGGCAGAGTGGGAGAGGCTTGCAGCACCTGGCTATTGCCTGACTCACCCTCTGATGCCTTCCAGTAGGACACCCCGACAGCATGGATATTGTATGGGCGGGAGGCCAGGTTCTTAAACGTGATGACCACCATGTCATAGACTTCTGCTCGGATGGTGGGGCCCAGGAGTCCTGAAGAGGGGAAGACAACAGAGTCAGGCAGCTGTGGTCAGGCAGCCATGGGCCTCACAGGGTCTGGACTTTCCACCTGCACAGTTGGTGGCTGTCCCTCATGTAGCATGGCAGCATCAGCTGCTTTGGCAAGGCTCCCTGCACTCAGCTGGGACTCTACCCAGTTGATTTACCATTACTGGCTGAGAAGCTGCCAGCATCCAACCCAGGATGAGTCTGGCCTCAAAGAGAGCAAGGGCTCACCATGCTGCAGGTTCTTCTTACCCATCCACGCTGGCTTGGGCTTGGGCTGCGTGAACGAGGCATCGGGGTACTCCACAAACACAGCTTTCCTGTACCGGGGAGGGACACCAGGCATGGGGGGCCATGGGCCTGGGTGCCCCAACATGCTGTAGAAGGAAGGAAAAAGCCAAGGCTGATTGTGCAGCCCCATCCACAGACGGGCAGTAGCCATCCTCTTCCTCTCCTCCCTGCCAGCTTGCCTGTGTCATGGCAGCCCTGAAGATCACTCACCCAATTGTGTCCTTTGGGTTTCCTGATACTCCCCAGGTGTCTTTGTGAATATTTTACTTAGCTCATGGATGACAATGTGGCAGTGATTAACATCATGATGTTAATCATGATGGAAGAAGACAGAAGGGCAGGAGGCACAGTGCTGTACCCAGCTGCAGCCAGGAGTGGGCACAGCTGCAGGCATCACTGACAGACTGCTGCCTCGTGCCTTGCCTGGCTTCATGCTTCCCCACTAGCATGGACCTGGGGTACTTCAAGTGCTGTAACAGCAGTGCCACAGCGGTCTCTGCCCTGCAGCCAGCCCCCCCAGCCCATCCCCAGCACCTTCAGGTGCGGCAGACACATCACATCACGTATAAACTCAGTCATCTTCCCCAGTTCCCCCTAGGAAAGAGATTGGGTTGGGGTTCATGGCAGGTCAGGGTAGTCCAAGCAACTTCCTTCCCCACATTTGTTTCTTTTCTTGACCAAACTGAGATTTAGAGACAGCCTCTAAAAAACTGCTCCTTGCAGCAGAGGGATAAAGGAGCCTTGAACATATTTCACACCCCACTTGTCTCTGCTGGACACTTTCTATCTGTAAGTGACTTAACAAATTCATTTTCCAAAAGGAATCCAGTACATTTATCAGGATAACAAAACCTTTAATTTCGCCAGAGCTTTTGGAGGCTGATTTATCAACCCCAGGACTGAGACCATTTCCAGGAACTAGAAAAACTTCTTCCAGCCTTGGTTTGGAGTAAAAGCCAGGTAGTATTTTCTTCCCTCTGAAGAAGATGGGGTGATTGCTCTCCCCCTCTGACTAAACCTTCATTGAAGCAGCAGTTTTCTTTGTGATTCTTTCTCAAGAGGAAGAGGAAGGAGCCAGAGTGACTCAAATATTGGAAGGGGTGACACACAGTTGTTCCCATGCTGGCTGGAAGCCACCTGCAGATGGAGGATGCTGTGGGAACAGGGTTCACCCTTCCTCTGTGCAGAGCAGGATGGGCACTCATGAAACCCCACTCGTGCCCAGCTCCTGTCTTTCCCACCATGTCTATAACCCTACATTTGGGCTGGTAAGAAGACCCTGGCAGACACAGCCCCAGTGAGTGGGACCACTGCCTGCTTTGCCCACAAGCTGTTATCATTCTTGGCTCAATGGTAGTAGGGTCTGGACCAAGCTTTGCTCTCCAGGGTGACCCCATGCTGGGATGCGGCAGTGCTGCAG
The DNA here is from genome assembly GCA_033439905.1 of Ceryle rudis. Classification (NCBI taxonomy): domain Eukaryota; kingdom Metazoa; phylum Chordata; class Aves; order Coraciiformes; family Cerylidae; genus Ceryle; species Ceryle rudis. The sequence goes on along the minus strand of JAAGNO010012845.1, from coordinate 3,289 downwards.
GGTCGCTGGCACTGGGCTGTCCACTGTCAGAAATCTATGCCTTGATGGCTAATTCTCACAAAGCCCAGCTTTGAAAATACATCCCTGAGTTATGAAGGTCTGGTCCTGCTAATTATACAGTAAGTAAAACAGAATTCCTCTAGAGCCAGGGGGATTTTGCTGGCATAGAGAGGCATGTCTGGGAGGAGACTTGGTGACACCAGGGCTCAGCACTCAGTCCCATCTGGAATGGCAGAGCCTGACAGCCTTTTTAGAGGACAGGAAGCAGAGTTCAGTACAGGGACATCTGATCCAAGTGCTTCTGGCAGTCCTCTTCACTTGGTGTCCATGTGGACTTCCTATCCCAAGGGCAGCTGAAGACAAGGCAGGGAAATAAGTTCCTGGCGCCTTCGATCAGCATTGTTAGCTGTACTATCTGTTCATCTCTCATAGCAGGGAGCCAGCCAAGATAAACACTCTGCACTGCTGAAGCACTCAAACATGGGCTGCTTCTGTGTGGCTCCCAGCTCTGAGACGGAGCTGAGATCCCTGGGGCTGTCACAGAATGTGCTGGTCCCACCTCCACCAATGTCTGTGTTGTGCTTGGGAGGAAAAAAACCCTGAAATAATGGGGAAGGTGTAAGCAGCTCTGGCCTGGTGTGCCATAGCCCATTAATTCAGCAGAGCTTTCCACAAGTGTGCCAGAGAAACCACTGGATACATACAGCAGTTTTGGAGATCCTGCCTGGAGATGCACCCTTGGGGGCAGCCATGAGATGTTAGTAACATAAGGGAGAATGGGTGGAGCAGAAGACCTGCCACACACAGGTCAGAGGCACACCAGCTCCAGTGGCAGCTCTGCTCCTGCACTTGGCTGTTTTCCTATGCCCTCCTCTTACCAGGGGGAACCCAACTGAGGCTGCACAACCAAGGAAAAGGCCATCCAGCTGGCAACAGCCACTCTGAGCAAGCATGCCCAGGTGTGTCCTGCTTCTTGTGGGTGGAGCATGCCACCATGGCCCTCTGAAAAAGCCAAAGTTATCTTTCCCAATTTAAAAGGAAAAGTGACCTCAGACTGCCAGCTGATGCCCTGCTCATCCCTAGGGCCGAGCCAGGTCCCAGAATCACTCTCAGGTCAAAAATGATGCATAGGTGCACCCTTAAAGACAGTGCTGAAGTGGAAGCCATAGGTTTCACACTCACAGTGTGAGTGACCACACCTTCACCATAGCTCAAAGGATCTGAGTGCAACATTAGTAGAAGTATGCCAGGGGAAGCATTAGTAAAACGGGGGTGGGGGGTGTGGTGCTGGATGCAATTTTTCTACTAAAGTAACCAAAGGGAGGGAAAAACAACGTAACTTCGATACAGTGCCTACAGCAGCTTGTCAAGCTGACCTGGCTCATCATCAGAGCCTGGTTTCCAGTATCTGACCACAGCTCCTCACTCCTCAAGACCATGTGGATCTGAGACAGGGCAATGGGATGACGTGACCCCAGCACAGAGCCTAGAGAAGGGGATGTGGAAGAAGAGCAGAGGGAAGAGGCACAGTTTGATCCACAGAAGTAGCCATTCAGCTCTACTGAGCTGAGCTCAGAACAACCCATTCAAAGCAATGTGTGTCTAAGCTAGCTGTGTCTACAGAAAACACTATCCTGATGCCTGAGCAATGCAACTGACACATTTCCTTCCTACTTTAAAATGTTTGGACAAATCCACCATGCCTTCCTCCCTCTTGTTACTGTGTACAAACACCATTCATTGCGCAAACACTAAAAATTATTTTAATTCCCTAAATTAAATACTTTAGACCCAGCAATGTGCTGTCATACACAAAGATATAAATAACTAAAGGTAGGTTTTACCCAAAGCAGACACGCTGGGGAGCCTTTGTTGCTCTGAGTTGTGTCAGGG
>JAAGNO010012844.1:4083-16439 GCA_033439905.1 Ceryle rudis | reverse complement strand
ACTTCAGCAAGGCTTTTGATACTGTGTCACATAACATCCTTGTGGGTAAGCTCAGGAAGTGTGGGTTAGAAGAGCAGTGTTAGATCAACAGTTCAACAGAGACAGGGAAATACTAGAGAGAGTCCAACAGAGAGCTACGAAGATGATGAAGGGACTGGAACACGTCTCTTATGAGGAAAGGCTGAGAGACCTGGGGCTGTTTAGTCTGGAGAAAACTGAGAGGGGATCTTATTAATGCTTACAAATATCTGAAGGGTGGGTGTCCAGTAGAAGAAGACAGTCTCTTTTCAGTTGTGCCCTGTGATAGGATAAGAGTTAATGGTCACGGACTGGAACACCAGAAGTTCCACCTCAACATGAGAAAAAACTTGTTCACTCTGAGGGTAGAGAGGACTGGAACAGGCTACCCAGAGAGATTGAGGTTGTGGAGTCTCTTTCTGTGGAGACTTTTAAGATCCGTCAGGATCTGTTCCTGTATGGCATGCCCTAGGTCTTGCTGCATTAGCAGGGGATTTGGACTTGATGATTGCCAGAGGTTTCTCCCAACCCCTAACATTCTGTGGTTCTATGATTCTATACATCATATGGTAACTGTAAAACTACAATAACGGAACAACACTGTAGCATTTAGTTATAAAACACAGATTAAAGTCTAGCCCTACATATTATAATGCACCGGCAGAATTTATAATCACGTGATCTTACATTTTATCTATTCCTAACATATTCCTCTGCAAAATTTGCTTACTGCTGAGTTCTTTGTTGTGGGTGGTCTCCTTAAAGAAAATGTGTAGAAAATGCAGAATGTAGAAAATGTTTTCTCATGAGTTCAAATGTGGATGTATTTCCATTAATGAAATATCTTCTAAACTTCATAGTAGTTTTTGTGATGTAGCGAGCCTCACAGCCTTTGCTGGAGACTAGCTTTCCTAGATCTCTGGCAGAAGAATTGGCTTACCAATTCCACTGTAGCAAGGCATGGGGTACTAGGCCAAGTTTCAGGGCTGAATTTCTACATCACTGTGCTGAGGCGGGCTTTGGGCCCAGACTGATTTTCTGCCTGGAAAAATGCAGATCAGAAGTTGTTGTTCTTCAAAAAGAATTAATGCCATGTATAGATATCTGAGAAAACTAGATAAACATATATGTGATCTGTACCTGTAGAAACTTAAAGCAGCTCGCTTGTTGATTGACTTTGTTTAATAGAAAGTAATGTAATCATCTCTTACTGTAAAGCCTTCTTATAACCTGATTTTAATCCAAATCCTAGTTCTATTTTATTGTTCATTGTATTGGCTTTTGTTACATTCTGCTATTTATGAGGCTTTAATTTCCAATTAATTCTCTGTTATTGAAACACAGGAAGAATTTAGTTATTAAATTGTATTATATCTCTTCCACTCCAAGCATTTGTCCTCCCAGTGTTAGTGACACTGAGGGCTGTAACAGTAGGCTGCTATTTGATGTCTCAGAAGTGTCTTAAATTGTTAATGACTTCTGTTACACATGATGCTAAGGGTTATACTCTGTTCTTTAACTGATCATAAAAAAACCCCTTAATGAATTATTTTGATTTGCTTAACAATATCCTTTGGAAGAATGAAACTTACATCCATGGAGCTGTCACTATGAGCATTTTAGAAAATGAAAATGAAGATGTAGAAGTTATACATCTCATAATAGCCATAATTTGCAACTTCCCTTGTGTAGACCTGTTACTTTCAAGTACCATGTTAAAAGATGTATGTTGTTGTTCTTTAGAAAACACAAATTTTAATGGTAAAAAATCAGCATATTTAATCTCACACCTGTGACAGTAATTAAGAGAACTGCTAATGCAAACTCCAAATTTTAAAATAAAGATGGAAGAGTAATTAAATGCAAACTGATAAAGTGGCATCATTATTGAATGCAATGACTGAGAAAGGATAACAGTATAAAATGTGAAGAAGGCCAAAGGAGACAGAGCAGGGAGATGGAAAAGCACAGAAGAAATAGAATAGTACTTCAGTCTGAGTGACCTTTAACATATCTTGATTTGTACAGAGCACAAATTGTAGACTCAGCTGTTCCTGTTTTATTCAGAGCAGTGCACTGTTTCTGTGACTTGGTACAGCCTTGATCCCTGCTGTCACCTTCTACTGAGGACGTTTCTGATGCCAGGTTGGACTGGCCAAGCCTTAGAGGACCTTTTGTCAATTAGGCTAGGCTTCTGAATCAAATGTTATTTACACAGACAAATTCCAATTAATTTGAGGCTGTGTCACTACAATTTGCATTTTGTTCAGAATTAGTGTTAGTATTTCATCTTTTTAGTTTGTATTTTTAACACTATTTTCCCTTTTATTTCTCCACACATCTCACTGCATGACAATCCTTGCCTGAGGGTCCTCAAGTTGTATTGCAGTAAAAGCAACATATATCAACGAAGAGGCAGGACTACAGAATGCAGATGGAAAAGTGAATTCTTCCATCCTATTTTCTTAGGTCACTTGCTTGAGTGTTTTATTGTTTTGATTAACTCTGTCTTAAAATCTTGAGTGGTTATCTTACAGAGGAGGGAAAAGGAGGCCCAAGGGAGCCCACAGTGATATTGGTGACCTTCTGTGTGCATTTATGTGATCAAATTTTCTGGACAGAGCTTTTGAAGCCACTTAAAAAACCTTGCTTGTAATAGCTTTACAACAACACTTAATAAGTCTAAGCTGACTTTTTTTTTCTGAGGCACTTGAATTGCAAATCACTGATCCAAGGTCTTATAGCCTTGAAGTTCAAGTCAGATTATCTGCGAATATTAGAACACGCACATGTGAGGCGGCCTTTACAAGCTTTAAGATCAAACAGTCACTGTGCAGCCTTCAGAATAATATCATTCTGTCACTCAAGAAAATATAAGAAGGCTGGAAAAGTTCAGGCTTTCAAGCAACTTTAGAACTCCTTTTTTTGTAAAGCAATTTAGATCATAGAAAGCTTACATGCAACAAAACAAGTCCTTATATTCCAAAATATATTATCCTTCCTTTTAATGAAATAGAAAAACGTCCCCAAATTTACCATTATATTTGCTGGATATATTCTAAAGCTAAAATATCTCTTCATATATCTGCTTTTACATTTTTATTTTCAAGCTTGGTCTTCCTACGCTTCAGGGTCTTAGCAGTTACGCTTTGCACCATTTCTTGTTTCCTGATGAAATGTGGTATATATACTTTGTTTCATTAATCCTCCATGGTTTTATTACCTGTCTTTCTGTAGAGGAAATAATTAATTTCTATTTTACTGTTCCTACCTGGTAATTTTACTGCTAGACTTCTGTTTTCTCTTTTGTTGACTTCTTCTAGGTAGGGCATCTGCTTTTCATACTTGAACTACAAAAGAGTTGGCTGGCATTATTGCAGCTTCACAGAAGGTTATGACGGAGGCTCTCAAAGGTTAAGGGACTTTTCCAGTCTTGCACAGGTTGCCAACAACAGAGGAGAGTACAACATTCCTGCAAGCCAGTCTTTATAGATTGACCAGTAGATAGCTCTGTCATGTGTATTAACTTTCTTCCCATTTCTCTCAGTTTTCCATGTGTTTTTTCATTTCCACTGACACAGATCAACCTTTGTCTTATTTATGCTGAATTTCCAGTTCCTTTTATAGGCATTCTTCAGTTCAAACCACGGAACTGCCTATGGATCTGTTGGAAAAAAGCAATGAATTAAAGAACAATCTGCTCTCAAATTATATTTATTTGCAATGTGTACCTATATTTTTATACTTTTTATTCCTCTTTGAATTGTTAAAATACATTCTGGTTGTTAAATTTGAAACTGTCCAAGTTAGTAGAAGCTGACATCTCCTGTGAGTCTGCTGTCAACACCCTACTGTATCTTTTTGTGCCCAGGGTCATTATCCTTTTTCTATAGAGCTGTGAAGGGAAAAGATATCAAGTCACTTATTCCTTACAGCATCATTATAAATATATGAAAATTAAATATATAACATAGCTGATGAAGGAAAAGGTTTTCCCTTCTAGAGTAAGAACTATGTATTTGGACAATACTTTCAGGAGAACACGCACATCAGGCTTCTAACATCTTTGTACATTGAATTCTCTGCGAAAGCTCAGAGTACTGAAGATGATTTCATGCAAACCGGTGCAGGATTAAAGTTTAAATCAATGCTACACATTGGAAAGAAAGTGCCATGCGCTGACATCTCAAATGCCAAAGAGTAGAAATTGAATTATTTTGTAAATTATTTTGAAGTTATGGACTCAATATTTGGTTTTTTAAGTAACATTCTTTTGCTATATAGGCTATAATAAAAAAGATGCTGTTTCTTTTAGGACTTGCTTTGAAATAATTTCTTATATGAGAAAAAGAGTTTGGAAATTTGAGGCTTCTCTTTAAGCAACCAGAAACCACAGAAAGAGATAATGCAATAAACCAGGAGGATGCCTGTCATTTCTATAGACAAAGCAAGGACAAATTATTATGCACTGCATTTCAGTAATTACTGATCTACAGTCTATAAGGCTATCTTATGGCTACTGAGTAGTTAGTATTAGTGGCTGGCTGAGGTTTTAATAATAATTACTTAATTAGAAGATATTCCTGGATGTGTTTCTACCAATAATAATATTCAAGGAGACTTATTGGTAACATTATCTCCTTCCATGGATTGCTACATCTTTCCTTCAAAGTAGTTTGTGGAGCAAAAAACTGCAGTACACTTGTAATGCCAATGTGTACACAGCCATTTCATTCTTTCCCCTTTGTTAGATTTGAGAATAGCAGTAAAACAAATTATAGTCTTTGTAAGTTCATTATAATTTTTTCAAAACTTAGAACCAAACAATGGTAGATGTAGATGTAATTTTCTATTGAGTTTCTTATACTGTTGATAGTGCACCTTTCTATGAGGAGCTGAATATATACATTTCATAAAACTTCAAAAAATGATGTTGATTGTTCCCATTTCAGAAGGAAAGACTTAGAAGACTGTGTTTTCAAAATTTCTTTCCATTGGGTCCATATTTCAGTATCCAAGTATATACACATAGCCAGCATGTAATTGATATCTGGCCATTGATTAGGAGTTACCCAATATGTTGGAAGAAGGTTCTGTTTTCTACTAGGAGGAGGCATACTGATATTTCCAGCTTTTATTCTCTCCTCATTCCTTGACTATGAAAATTTCTTTTTGTGTTACATCCTTGGGAAACAAACTAAACTGAGAGAAATTTTAACATTGAAAACATAACTTGTCTCCATATATGTGTTCTTATCTGATGTCTTTTCATTTCATTCTTGTGGCATTGTTCCAAGGAAAAATAAAGTCAAGCAAGGGAGCATCAGATTCAGCTGCTGCTGCAGAAGTAGATTGCTTGAAATCTGGTCAGGTCGAGGCCACTTCAAGTGTAAGGCAGAACTGTACAAGTAGCCAGTCATTAAGATGCAGTGGCTGCATGGTAAGGTGAGCAATCTCCTTTTTCCATCTTCCTTCCACCTCCAAAATCCAATTTGATGTTAATCCATCTATTGCTTCCTGCTCACTTTGGAATGACAAAGAAACAAATATCATTATTTTGAGCCAGGTAAATATTTTGTACTTAAAGGTCTTCACAGGCTGCAGTAAAATGGTGTTGTGGTCTGAAACTGTGACAGCTCAGAGCAAATTAATCAGTACATCTTGTCCTGGTTTGAACTGCCATATATTAGGCCAAGTTGCTACTAGAAAATTTTGATATTTGCATAAGTTCAACAGCTGAGATACAAACAAGTTTTTTAATTTAAGATATTAACATTTCTGGGTGCTTTTGAAAAGTCTGACCAGAAATCTTTCCATACACAGTTGTGGTCTGATGGTAACTTAATACTTCAATATTTAACTGAGAGACTTGGATGCCACATTTTGAAGTCTGTGAGTTGATCAAATTCTGTTGTCGTGGAAACTGTACAAGTAATGTGGACACCCTTGATGCTGTACTGTTTCAGGTTCTGAAACAAAAATTAGTTATTTCCCTTGGGTGTGTGGTGTGGAAGGAGCAAAGTCTGAAATGTAATGCAGCCAGCATTTTGATAGAAATATTGAATGACTTTTTTGCATCTTATTAGTTTTAGAAATAGAAGTGTGGTGATACTGTCAAAAAAAGTCATCTGTTGATAAGCTGTGAAACAACATGAATGTGTTGCTTCCTTCCTGCCTATTTATATATATATTACTTTTTTTTATGTACAGTGTTAGGATATGAAGTGTCTGATTTTTTTCTTTTCTTTCCACTCACACTAGTAGAGGCTTCTTGATCTTATTTTTATGCAGCTTTTGATGGAACTTTTTGCACAGTATTTCTGCTTCTCTAAAAAACTGTGTGTAAATGTTAACATAAGAAAGTATTGACTGTCCCCATGCAATAACTTAAGTTGATGATGGACAAAAATATCCACTTCCTTGCTCTAAGCAGAGAGAATAAACCTATTATTATACCCGTCTTGCAAGTACACAAAAAATTGCTAACACATGCACAAAAATGACTTATTGCCAATTAATCTTCTTTCATCAAAGAAAAAGAAAACATTAATATTTTTCTTGTTTCAGTTTCTTGGATGAATTGGTGAATGCATGATTAAATATATTACATTCTACTTAATTTGTTTTAGAGGTTTCTGTTATCAAGGAAGAAGTAGGTGTTAAGGTTTTTCTTTCAGGCACTGGATCCTCCAGAGGGCAATATATACTTTAATTTTCATTCTGGAATGACTATATGGCTGTGCAGGCACCATTCTGCAATTTTTTGTGCATATGACTACTGTTAAAAAAAAAGAGAAAAATAAAAATTTTCTATCAAGAGTAATTGTCACAAACACTATTGCTTATAGTTGTGATATATTGTTTTGCAGAAATAATAGAGAATATTTAAATGACAAACATCTACATGTCCTAGTGACAATGAGGACAAGTGAATGAATCTTGCAGATATGTGTGCTGGAGGTATGCATGTATAAAAGTCTGTGAAAAACAGTGCAACCTTTTAAACTTGTAAAAGCTTCTCTCTCTCTTTCCCTCTGAGATCATCTATGCATTGGTAAGGACACCCTGCCCTCTAATCTGAGCATCTCTGCAGCCTAGCTATAACCTGGGGTCAAGCAAGTAAAGTCACAAAATAAAAGTCTAGGATTTTATTCTCTGTTTTTCTGGGCTATTTTTCAGGATAATTCTTTGCACTCTTCAGGTATTTTAAAGCCCTGGTAGGCAGTTTTGACTAATACTATTTCATACACTATTCATAATTGCTTTTTCAGTTCCTTATTTGAATATGACAAGGGGAGGTCAATATACAGGATCCAGCTGAAAAGGGGGTGCCTCAGCATGATGCTACATCCTCTCAGTGAGGGCAAAGTCTATGGTGGATCTGCGAACAGGCTACAGCTGCGTGGTATCAAAAAGCTGAGAAGTGTCTAGAATATCTAATTCTTCCATTTTCTTTTAGACAGTTCTGTGTGTCAGAAGCAGAGCTGGTATATGACATGATTATTTAAATGCCCTCATAAATAGCAAAAAAGGAGGATTTTTTTCCTCTTAGGAAAACTGTTGTCAGTCAAAATTTGTCACATTCAACATTTTCTTTTTTGGCCTGCTCTAATCAGCACCTTCTTGCATCCAGCAGATGCTGAGTGCTCATAACTCCCACTAACCTCAGCAGGGGCTGGGGGTTTTTAGCATTTTGCACAGGATAAAGCACTAATAGAACTCTGGCACTAATAGCATATGTTTTCAGGGGATGAAAGCAACTGCATTTCCCATTGACTTTGCTTGGAGTTGAGAGTGCTCCGAGCCTCTGAAAAATATGACTGTCTTACTGATGCTTCCTAGTAACAGCTGGAAATGGGGAACTGAAGAATCAAGAATATGCAGAAAAAAACTGTTTTAAAAACATTTTGCTTAGAGAGCCACATTAGAATGACTTCATTAAGGTGAAAAGCTATAAAAACTTAACAAGTGCCAGAATTAAAGGTAGTTTTAAGAGGTTTAATCCAACTCTACAAAATGTGTGGTGTTACACAATATTTCATTTCCCGCTATTTTTCCATTGGAGTCTTTGCCTAATAAGTACACAGAATGTTCCTGTAATGAACAGTTATTCATCGTGTTAGTTCATCAGTGTTTGCCCTATTTACTGCGTCTTATTAAAAATTTCAATTTCTGTTGTGTCTTTCCTTTCATGCTCATTACTGTAGTAGTCAAACAGCATTAAATGTAAGGTCAGGTATGTTGTGGTCACATGCATACTTTTTTAGTATATGGTCACCTGCATTGGTTATCAATGTCACTGAATCTATCACACAGGAGTGTAGCTTTAGAGCTGATACAGCAGCTGATGACAGAAGGCAGTCGTCAGTCTGCCAATGTGTTTTCTGTGTTTGCTGATGTTAGAATCATAATGAAATGCAAAATTGTCCACTTCAATTCCTGTGTCTGATATAATGTTCCATTAAAACCACAAACCTCTGTTCTTTTGTCTTCTTCTATTCCAATCATTTTCCTTCCCAATGCAGTTTCCTTCTCTCATTTCTGCTGTTTCTCTTCCAGTTTCTGTTCTTTGGGCTAAATCTTCACTGCAGCCATACCCATTTTATTTGCTGTAAAAGGCCAAGTCTTTTCTTACTTTATAGGTTCTTTTTCTTCCCATTTTCATTCCTGCATTCTTCTAAAACAACACCATTTCCCTCATCTATACCTACTCTTCTTCCTTAATCTGCTTTTCATCTAAACAAACTTCTCACTGCTGGATCTTTATTCTACCTTTGTTTCATTTCCAGTGGAAACTTGAAAGTCTCCCTGTCATTCTACCTTTGTTTCATTTCCAGTGGAAACTTGAAAGTCTCCCTGTCAGAATCCATTTAGTCTCTATCCACCTAATATTGTTCCAATCTATTTGTCTAACAAGTCACAGACTTGGAGACCTCCTTGCTGAACTAGTGCCAGATGTATAGTCTCAACGCAGCCTCTCAGCAACCATCACTTAATGTTTGTACAGCCCAACCTTTTTCCTCTGGAATTAGTTTGAGCTTTTTGTCCTCAGAACTCCCAGTTCTGGAAGCTCAAACATGCCTGCAGCCATGAACCTTTCCTCCCTAACATCATCCTCCCCTTCCAGTCCCAAGTTGGACTGGCTTGATTTGGGACCACTGGATCTACTCCCACCCTTTTGCTCTTACTGCTAATCTATCATCAAGCTAATCACTATTACTGATCTACCTCTCTTTCTAGTTTTGCCAAATCCCTTTCTAAAGACAATTGTTCTGCATTAGCAAAGAAAAGGAGAGCCCCAATGCATGGTCCTGAAGGCCAGTTAAACTGTATTTTGTGAAACAGTCATAAAAAAGAAGTCTCATTTGGATTTGTGTTAAAACATGTTAAATTATTCAGTTCTGTTGTGAACAGGATCTTAGTGGCTGTAAGCAAAAGGAAGCACAGTTAGGAAGAGTGAAATTGAAGAATTTAGCTACAGAATATGGTGAAAAGGTGTGAACAGCTGTTTTAAGTAACTTATCCATGTGCCTAAATATATGTTCCTTTTCACAAAGTTGACTAAAAGCATAATTCCTTCAACTAAGGCAAACACATTATTAAGTTCCACATCCAACCTCCAAAGGAGTAAAGTGATTCAGTAAAGAGCCACCATGATTCTTAACTTGAGTAAAACACAGTACTTATTTACAGAAATAAAATTAAATATTTTTTGCTGAAGTTGCCTAGAAAAATTATAAAAATTGAATTGGCACTCAAAATTTCAATTAAATTTCAATTTGACATGGACAAGGTTTTATAAACAACTAAGAACTAGTTTATTATGGACACTGGACTAATCTTTCTCCAGACTGTGATAACAGAGTTACCCATTACTCACTCTGAACTCTGCTTCTTACTTGCTGCTTTTAGAGGCCAGGACACCATCCTCATTTTGCTGTACTGCTAGTTAAAAATATAGACCATTGCTGGAAGATTAGAGGGACACAGCTCCAAAAATCAGGTAAATGAAAATCAAACAGACATAATATTTGTTCCCAAATAAAAGTTTGGGTTTTTTTTAATATTTCTTTAACCATACTGCTCAAACAGTTGCTTTCAATTCCAGTCCCATAATTTCTATTAAAAGTCTTTGTTATCATATCCTAGAACAATGCCAGCTTTCATTCATGCACCTTCTTGAAGGTCAAAGCTTAAAATAACTGTCAAGCCTCTCTAACGTAGTAATCATTTTCTGCCTTGAGGTAGTTCCTTCTGCAATCAATGCCACAAAATGTACAATTATAAATGTTTGACGCTGGCTGGTTTTGTCCTTCATGTTACCCAAGATGCTGGATATAGCACATAGCTTATTTTTATATAGTAAGGCTACAATTTTGCAGCATATTAAATTGAATTGCGATGCATGCAGAAATTGCAGACACTGCTTTTTGCAGAAATGGCCAACCAATTAAAGTGTATCACATAAAACAGATTTTGAATTTTTTTTTTTTTATGGCATTCTCAGATGAATATTTTTAATTCAGTTTGGAGTAAACAGCTTCTCCTTAAAACACTGGGAGTGCCACAAGAACTTTCCTATTATCACATAAAAAAACCCCCAAACAAACACAAATCAGGAAATTTGAAGCATGATTTTAAGAGGATCAGTAACATTTCTCTGGCATATAAGTACTGTACAACTGAAGAGAAAAAAAAATACAAGTGATGACTTCAGTTTCTCTTTCTCCGTTATGTGGTGCTTTTCTATGCATTTGTTTTTCTCCACTGTATTAATAGTGGCATTAGCAACAGGAACTATATTGTAACAGCTGTGTTACTGTGTACCAATTTAATAGGCATTGTTTACACTGTGGCATACCTGGCTTCAAGACGAAAGTCACGTAGAGTGAATTTTCCTCTTCTTTGAAAGGAAGTAAGAAGAAGAGGAAAGAATTCGGGAGAAGGGAAGAGAGATATGGAAAGACACATAAACTGATTAAGAGGCAGATCAGGGAAAAATCTAGGAAATGAAATATCCCATCAGGAAACAAGGTGAAGTCTCTGTTTTGAAACCCAGCCTACCTGTCTAATCATACTTGACACAGTGATCCCTTATGCCACAAGGGGAGGATGTGTTTGTTACTCTTGGTACTCAGGAATATGAGCAGAAATACCGTAAGGAGGAAATGTGGATGGTATATAACCCCGAAGCTGTGTTTCTGGCCAAAAGATCCTGGTCATTCTGCATGCAGCCAGGAACAGAGGCCAGGAAGAAGGTTGCTTCACAGGAAAGAAACTGCATGCAGCCAGGAACGGAGTGCAGGAAGAAGGTTGCTTCACAGGAAAGAAACATGGGACCAGAAGAAAGCTGCCAAAGTTCAAATGCACCTTGCAGGGACCTGTAAGAGTATCAACAGGTTCAGAGTCTTCCTGTGCTCAGGCTTCCCAGGTGAGGGGTTGCGTAGAGGGATTGAATATGACTGGAGAAGCAATGAATGAACCTACCTGGAAGAAATAAGCTTCCAGAAGTCCAGGTAATAGCAGTGATTCAGGGAATCCCATACTTGTTGCTTCCTACTACCTCTCAAAATCGTGCTTTGGAAAAGGAAGCTTAGTGAGGTTGCAGTAGCAACTTTTGCTTTGGTCTAGCTTTGTTCCTTCTCAGTTTAGCATTTGTTGTTTTCCCTCATGATACTGTTATGATACCTGAACTCCTGAGTGATATTAAAAGAGTGATATTACTCTTTATCTGGATTTCTGCTCCGTATACTTAAAAAAGTTTCTTCATTCAGTTACATATGCAAAGAATAATAAGAAAGCTGGTGTTTTTTAGCCAGTCATGGGACACTTGCTACACAGCTGCTTTTAACTTCTAGACCAGGAATCATGATCAGGGACGATCATCTGAGCTTGAGATGAGGTTTCAATTTTTAAAAGCCATTTGTGGAAACGCTTTCCTTTGGAAAACTTGGTGTTTCATAATACGATCAATTGTTTTCATAAATCACAGATAACAACACAAAAATCTTTACTGTGTTTGGAGAATAGAGAGCTTTTTTTTACTTGTTTTGCAGAAGTCATGCTAATGGTAATATTCACACAGCTGTATTAAAGACATGCATTTCAGCCTGTTTTGATCAAGGGTGTGTCAGCAAATCTGCTTAAAACACTATTACAATCCTATAATTTAGCAGCAGGTAAAAGATCACTCTAGCCTCAAACCTGGCACTGTGCCTAGGAGTGATATTTTTAAAAGAAATTGCCTTAATTCCTAGTTCAGAAAAAGTATTTATTTTCATTGCCCAAGACCAACTTGTTTTGCCTGTTTAGTTATTAATTTTCACGCATAAGAAAGT
>JAAGNO010012843.1:0-62937 GCA_033439905.1 Ceryle rudis | reverse complement strand
CACAAGTCACATGGGTTTCAGGCCCCCACCCCCCATGCTGGGCAGGACCCGCAGCACTCGCTGTGCTGGCACCTGGTCGGTCAGAGAGCAGATCACCAGAACCTTTCCAGGAGGAGGGTACAGCCTGCTGAAATGCTTCAGGAGTGAAAGGTGGCCGCGTTGTTAGACAGGAACCTCTTGCAGACAGGAGTTGTTATTCAAGCTAACAGCCCACACCAAGCGGAAAAAGGCAGAAAAGGAGAATTCGGATAAAGTGTTGATTATGTCCATGGGTTAATTTCGTGGTTTGGTTTTGCTTTTTTGCTTTTAAATGGAAGGTGATTGTCCAAGTTGCCAGTTAGGATACAACACATGGAAGCATGCAAGGTGGAGCCCGTTATTGCACCAGTAGCTACAACCTACAAAGAAATGGGGGAGGGAAGAGAAAAAGACACCATGAGAGTTAGTTTTTTCAGTTATTTAAAGCAAGCTCTCGAGAACTGCATATTATAAAGGTTACACCAGAATAAAGCACAGGGTTAGTGTGGTGCTTCCCCAAGGATTGGTCAGAGGGGATGTCAATGTGTCCTTAGAGGCTTTGGAATCTGAGTGGGGCCACTGAGAGCCTTCCATGTGTCACCGGGATGTAACGCAGCCTGCCGGGGAGGGACCTCAGCTGAGCTGCGGGTTCTTTCCCTTCCACGAGCACTAATTTGGCTGTTGGTGCTGGTAATTAATACTGACAAAATACTTCTCCCCTATGCTCCCTAAATGATTTGACAGAAAAACAGTCGTAATGTCTGCAGATCGGCACGAACCACTCGCAGGGGTGGAGGGGGTGTCAGTCCGTCTAGCTGGGCTCCACCAGCTGCTCAAGAGCAGCTCCCCCTGGAAACACTAATCCCAAAGAACCAGTTGGCAAATGATTCCAGCGTTCTCATGGACTGACCACCCCAAGGGCAATTTCCGCGTGTTACTTGGAGTTCATTTCCCACGCGATGTTAGAGGACAGCGTGGGAGTACCACTGTCTGCAGGGGGACGTGCAGACAGCCCAGGCCCTCGGTCTGCCTGCAGTGTTGGGGTAGGTGGTGGAAAGGTGTCAAATCAGTTGTCAGAGGTAAAGACCCCACACAAGTGGATCTTATTCTGTAGAGAATCATAGAATCATTCAGGCTGGAAAAGACTCTTGCGATCAATCCCAACCACTAACCCTACTCTACAGAGTTCACCCCTAAACCATGTCCCTCAACACCACCTCTAAATGACCCCAGAGGAGAAATGAGGGTACGGAGCTGGCACAGAACCACAGCGCTGGAGGACAGGGTGTCTCTGTGGAAAACTGCTGTCGCAGGGCACTGCCATGTCACGCAAACGTCCTGGCAGAAGAACCGCTGCCTTCGTAACGTAGCACGACTTAAATACGAGGGCCAGCCTTTGAGGTGAGGGAGGATTACTTTAGAAAACCAGGGGGAGGTGTCACGAGCGCAGCTGGGTGACCTGCAGGAGCGGGCAGAGGGGAAGCAGGGACTCGGGGTAGCAGAGCCGGGTAACGGGGTGAGGTGAGCTCTAGGCCAGAAAGGGAAAGAAATTGTCTCTCAAATTACGTCTGAAGGACAGGTAAGAAGCAGCAGTTAAGTGCAGGTCCCTTTTTTAGCTTAGATCTTGTTGGTTTCTCTCTAAATATTTATCTTAAAAGATCTATACAATGGAAATGACAGAAATCCCCAGGCCCCCTGTGCAGCAGTGCCAGCGCTGCTGGAGCGGGAGTGGCCGGGGCACAGGGGTGGCACAGGGGCTGTGGGGGACGACTGCCAAATGTTAGGTGACCTCAACCCTGTGTTGTACCTTAATAAAAAGCAGCGCTGTGGCACAGCCACGCTCCTGTAGTGCCAGGAGGAAACCCCAGGCAGCTGTAGGTGTCAGTGAGCGCTCAGTCTTTGCGGGTAAGCATCCCTGAGGATAAAGGGAGGCCGCAGGCTGGGAGAAGCGTTCTGTGTTTTGAAGTTGTTAGAGATCATAGTGGATCAGGGATCCAGGACAAGTGCGAGGGAAGTTGCACAAGAGACAAATGGCGACATTTTCAACTACAGCCCCGCACAACCCGCAGGCACCAAAGCACAAACCGCCACGACAGTCACCGTGTAACCAACAGAAGTGTTTAGTTAGTTAGAAGGTACTGCAGGAAGATCGTGAGGGGTATGGGAGAGAAGGGGGCAGAATAAACAGCAAAAAAAAGGAGAGGAAAAAAAAAAAAAGAGAAAATAACACGTCCAAGGGAAACAGTGGCACGTTCCTTGGTCCTGCCCTTCCTCAGTCGGTAGCATGACAGGGGAAATCCTAACCCCTCAGGGGTTAGTGTGGGCCCTGTCCAAAACTGCTGGTAGATACCCTCTGAAACCAAACATCAGGCTCAGTAAGTGATCTACTGCAGGGGGGAAGTGAATATCTGCAGCAGGAAACTGTCTGAGCTTCATTGCCTCATTTCCTAGTAACTAGCCACGCAGCCGAGCGGCGCTGTTACAGTCCCACCTGAGGTCTGACAGCCCCAGCAAGGCAAAATAAAGCACAGAGATGATGGGTTTGCAAATTCTAAGCGAGATAAATGTTCTTAACAGCAGCAAATACTCACTCGGCAGACTTCCAGAAGTGCCCCGGGTGGGAGAGCCGGCGGTTCAGTTTTGGCAGTTTCTCAAGCATGTCCATGAGGACAGTGAAGCTCGGCCTCTCGCCGACATCAAACGACCAGCACGCTGAGAGAATTTCCTGCAAAGGGTATTTGTGGGTCATTATCTCCACTTAGTTCACAGGTCAACCGTGCAGACCGAGCAATGGCTTGAGCACTGATTTGTGTGAGCCCAGCCTGAGATGCTGTTTGACAGAGGTCTTGGACATTCTTAGTGTCCTGCGTACCGCTGGATGTTCACTTCTGTGTGACAGAAGGGGCAGAGGCTCAGTATCCAAGCTGGTGCCCCATCCTAATCTGTTCTCTTTCCTGCCCTTTAGAGTTATCATTTGAATAAAAGAAATCACTTCTTTCTTTAAGCAGCTCTCTCTTTTCCTGATAATAGCTATATGGAAGGATTCCTGCAACCGAGGTACTTACATTGACTTCCTTCCCCAAACTAACAGTTGCAAGGACTTGTTTCACTCCTTCACCACTTCCAATCTGCCAGATGAGTGCCTCTGCAGGCTGGTTCTTGAAAGGCCATTCTCTTGCTTGGAGCTCATACCACACAGTCCTGCAACATCAACAGACAAATCAGGCCCTCGCCTGCTCTTAAGAGAAAGACACAAACCCCTGACGCTGTTCCAAGTTCTCCAGGTAAGCTCGGGAAGGTGTGGAAGGCTGTGCAGCAAATCCCTCCCACCACCCACACCTCCCACCCGTGACTTTTGCAGTAGGTGAGAAAAATCCATCCCAGCTAGAAGCCAGAGTCTGTGAGAAGAGGAGCACTGACTCACAAGGCTCGGGTCTGTAACCGGTCTCATTTAGCAAGCTCCCAGGATGTTCCTCTCTTACCCAAAGGCGTAGATATCTGCAGCTTTGGAGAAAGGCAGCTTGTCTTCATCTTTGCCAGGGGCCATCTCACGCACGATCTCAGGGGCCAGGTAGCACAACCAGTCGTGAGGCAGCTTCAGTTCGTTCTCCCGCCTGAGTTCCAGAGAAAGAAGAGGTGCTGAAACACTTCACCGAGACGCAGCAGATGGACCCCATCTGTGCTTCACCTCATGCCCTGGCTTTATTCAAATGTTTTCACTGACGTTTCCTTTCTAATTTTCTTGCCATATGAAAAAATACACACGTGCTATTAGCCCGGCTCTCCAGCTCATCCTTGGGCTTAAAGCTTTCCCTGTCCTGTGCTGGAGCCTTACTCCATACACAACTTCCCCGCAATGTGCTGCAGGAGCTGCAGAAAGAACTTTGCTTATAAAAAGAAAAAAAAAATGCATATTCCAAAAACTTGTGTCTGTACTAAAGCAGTCACCACTCCCCACCCGTACTGTGCAACCCATCAACGCATTTCCCTATCTGATCATTATTTATCATTCCAGAAGTGGACCAAACATTGAAACCTCCACTCACCTTCCTTCCTGAACCACACCCGAAATTCCAAATAATCCGAAGTCAGTGATCACAACTTTCCCATTGTCATAGAAAACATTCTTGGATTTCAGGTCCTTATGTACAATCCCCTTTGCGTGAAGATACCCCATGCCCTGGGAAATGTCAAGCAGAGATGTCAAGTTGGTTTTTTTTAATTACTTACAAGCCTCTTAACTCTGGGCGTGCTCTGCTTTCCGAGACATTTTCCTCCAGCATAAATGATTAACTGTAAGTTTGGACCGGGCAGCTGCGGGATTTACGCAGGAAGGGAGCACAGGAAGGCTGCAGGGGAGCAGATCTTAGTTCAGTGCTCAGCCTCTGACCTGTGTTTGCCCCTGTGGGTGGGAGGGCTGCAGGGAGTACTCTGAGGTGGAGCAGTAAGCGGCTGTGGACTTCTCCATTCTGAAGAAGTCTGTGTAAGAACAATGAACAACTGACACTAAATTCACAGGATATTTCTGCCAGAAAAGAAAACAGCAGCTTTAGAAATGCTGTTTCATTGGAGAAGTATTGGAACAAGCCCAGTAAATGCTGTGCAGACCTGGGAGAAAACACTGTCAACTTCAGAACATGCTCACTTGGTGCAGTTGCTACCGAGAAGCCTGTGCCACGTACCTCCCCTCACCGTGCCCTTTTCTCAGCTCCCCCTCCCCAGCCCCTCCCTGACAACTGCAAAGTCTGTTTCTCTCCCGAGAGGCCCTTTGCTTACTGCCCACTAAATTAGCACTTTTTTTCCAGCCAACTTTGAGCATCTCTTGCTGCGACACCTTGTTGGGCTACTGAGACTTCCCCAGGCTCCCCAGCTGCGCAGCCTCTGAGCTCCTGCCCAGAAAGCGGCTTCTCCGTTAGCGTAACGCGCCCCTACCTTAATGATCTCCTGGGCTATCTGCCTGGTCTTGTTAATGTCCAGGGATATCTTGGGGTCCCTTACGAAGGAGTGAAGTGTTCTTCCTTTGCAGAAGCTACAGGGAAGAGGAACAAAAGTCCTTATGAAGGTCTTTAACGTATCAGAGGGAAGTAAGAATGTAATACTGGATGTTCAGCTGGTTTTCTTACCACGGTAGCAGAATCCCAGCCCCCTTCCACTGCTCAGAAATGTCATTTTGAAGAACTTTAAGGACGTGATTGATTTACTTCTGTTTGGGCGTGCACACGTACAGGAGACTTAAAGTGTGCTCAAGGACACCCAACAAATGCTTACGCACTTCTTCAGAGCCCCAGTTGTGCTGCTCTGACCTATGACGTCCAGTTTTCAAAATCTGAGCACCAGCTTCTGCTGCTGGTGCTACTGGCCACTTCAGCAGGAAACTGCCTCTGGAACAGGCGATTAGAAGGGACCAAGTACCGCCCTACCAGACGGTGAGAACGGCATGGCCCTAGCCTGACTTCAGCCTGCACTTGAACATCCCCAAAAGCTGCTATTTAGGGCTAAGTGATCCTCATCTCCATTAAGTACTGAAAACGGAACAGAGGAGAAAAATAGTAACGTTTTTGTCTGATCAGCCGGTGTCCCTAAGAGGAACAGAAAGGATGAGAGAACTGTTGCACCATCGGGCTCGCACACTGGCTTATTCTCACTTTGCTGAACTGGAACCATCTGGAAGTAGATGGCAGAGGAACAGCCCATTCCAGATTTTTTTTTTTTTTTTCTCCTGGTTTCTGAATTTTATTATTTAAGAATTCAAAAAGAAAAAGAAAATTGCCAAAAAAATATTTTATGTCCCCTAAAAGGAGACAAGCCTAGTATCCAAAACCCTGAGCTACACAGACCGCATCCCCGCCTGCCTCCTCCTGACTGCAGTGAGAGGTTTATTTCTATACGTTACAATAATTATCAGCTATTTATATAATATGAACATATTAAAAGTAATACTAAGATGCTACATCCTTACCTGGTAATGATTGCTAAATGAGGAGGGTTCATGCAGGCTCCCATGAAAAGTACCACGTTCTCATGCCGGGTCTGTCTATAGTTCATCACCTCCTTTTTGAAGAGCTTGAGATGATCCTGATTGTTCCCATCGATCTCCAGGAGCCTGATGGCCACCTCCCCGTGCCACTTTCCCTTGTAAACCTTCCCCCATCGTCCTTGGCCAATAGGGTCTCCCAGTTCAATCTGTTCAAAGGGAATGTCCCACTCTTGCAGGTAGACGCTGGTCTGGCTAGGTTTGCGGTAAATCATCCCCTGCAGGTGTGGTCGTCTGTTTGGCAAATCTTCCACCTCATCCTCATCATCTTCGGGTTCTGATTTATTGGCCTCTGGTTCTTCCACCTGTTCAGAGGAAGAGATGGGAAACATAAGCTGAGAGTCCCATCTGAGCAGCAGATGCAGCCAAGGCTGCTTTGAGAGAACTCCATGGGTCAGGTGTTTGCATTTGGCCGCAGCTCTAGAGATACACCTCACAGGACAGAGTCATCTCAGGCAGCCACAAGAAAGCAAGCATTTTCTCTATGTCAGTGAACGCAGGGGAAGACAAGAAAGGCTTTATCCCATATAGAGGTAAATTTATATCACCAGTGTTAACATCTAGGTGCTCAGCATCTTTCAGGATCTGGCCTTCAGTGGGGGCTACAATGCTACAGAACATTCCAAATGCAAGGGTCAAGAACCTCTTTGTCCTTCAAATAAATGTGGGCGTAGGATTTTCTGACATTACTGAAATTCTCCTGTTACAAGTGCTCCAAAAATTCACAAGCTTGACACAAAATCCAAGAATTTCTGTTGAAGGTGTCAATTTTGTGTCTATTGCTTTTCTCATCCTTACAGAAACCCATTGCTGTGCTCACAGTACAAGCTGAACGTGTGCTTAGGGACTACCAACATCACAGGCTCTTAGGAATAGGTATAGCAAGGCTCTCCCATGCAAAACTAAGCCCAGATTTGCAGCCTTTGCTTTGCAGGACCTACCATGAGCTGATCTGACCGCTGGTAGTACCCACACACACATTACGTGCAGATGTGAGGTCGGCAGAGCAGTTACCCCTCCCAACTCCAGCATCAGGCCTGCAGCTCTTCCAGTGGAGAAACTGAGCAAGCCACAAGTTTGGAAAATACCACCTTAGCCCGATCAGAAAAAGTCCAGCATCGTTACAAGTGCTCGTTGCAGGGTCTGCAGCTGAGAGCCCTGCAGTGCCAGCAGCTGAGTGGAGCTGAGGCAAGGCACGGCTGGTCTACACTCCTCACTCCGGGGCCACGGCTTTTCCGTGGCACTTTCAACATGGCATTTCTGATTGTACAGAAGGGCAAACCAGAAAACCTACCTCTGCTTCACACTCGACTCCATCTGCGTCCGGCTGTCGATCGGCACTAAGAAGGGAAGACAGGTTTACAGTGAAAAGAATGTTTGTGTATCCACCTGGGTTAGGAAGGCGGGCTGTACGTGCAGCGTTAGTGGAGTGGAAGGAAGCAAATAGCAAACAGATCGTGACAGCATTAAAGTAGGTCAGAGAAAAACACAATTACTGCTCCCTTAACAGATAAGGGCTCGCTGAACTTTAGCAAATGAGGGGCAAAGGCTTTGAAGCCATTTTCACTAAGTGGCAGGAATTGATTTGGCAGTGGCGCAGCTACGTTGTGACAACACGTTCCAGTACTGGGTATTCGTTCCCATTCCTACTGCTGAAACACCCCCCGCAGAGAAGCAGCTGCGAGTGCTGGCAACGCAGGCTGAAAACTTTCGTGTGCCCTGCAATTCAGGTCCTTAAAATGATGCTGGCTTGCAGCCAAGCCTGTCATGCTCCTTTAGGTGTGAAACCCTGTAACTTCTGTTTCATTGGACAGTTCTGATCTAGGGAACGCACACAGAACCATTACAGGCGCGGACTTCTTGCTGTCCTATCAATCATATTCATCTCTACAAAACTGGCAGTACCAGTATCACCCTTGCTGACCAAAATCGTCCTGTGAGTTCTTAGATGACAAATTCAGCTCTGGTCCTAACATAGGGCTTTCAGACTGATCTGATGATTACCAGGTAAACACTGTGCAAATAAAGGAATTTAAAGTGATACTTACTTAGTGTCTGCAGCTGTTTCTGGAGGCTGTGGTATTTGTGCAGGACTGGGAATTTCTGAGAAAGGAGAAACATTTAGGATACATATTTTACACTCTAATCTCTTACAGGCTGGAAGTTTTAGCATTGCAATAGTGATTATTTGCTTCTTATTCAGGAATTGTAAAGTAAACTCAACCACAGACAGTATGTTTTTACACTTCTGTTCATTTAAAACTATGTTCTTCTTTCCTAGTCCTTACATGCCCATGTACTGACCAAGCCCTGTCTTCTTCCCATTCACCTCCTTATCTGGACAGTCTTTCAAGGCCAGTCCTTGTCTGCCAACTGCTCACACGCCTTCAAGTTGTCTTGGACAATCAGAAATATTTCAATCCTCACAGAACCAGAACGTCTGAATTTAATGGAATACACAACATTGGTCAGGTATTCCAAATGCAGTTCATCTGTCCAGTGCCACCAGGGCACAGGAAATTCAGCTTGGGTTGCAAATCCTTCCAAAATTCAGAATAAATACTCTGTACCTGGCTTCCTACACCATCAGTTCTTACTTTGGAAACAAACAAGCTGTTTCTAAGGGTTCGTGAACAGCTGACTGAGAAAAGTTTGTATATACAAATCCAGATCTGAACAGTGCTGCATCACGGTTAATCCCATAGGCAGGAGCCTCTGTTCATAAAGGTTCGCTCAGCACTCTGAACTGACAGTGTCCACTTCTTCTGCCTGCTACATAACCCCAAACACCAGCCTTTTTAGAGACAGACCACGGCCGTGTACAGGATCCCCCAGCAGAAAGCCACTGTCTTACAACTCAGTATTCAGAGTTTCACCCTAGAACATAAAATGCATCACTAGCTCATGCGAGGAGAGAGAGGCCTGAATTATACACTGAGACAAGAACAAGTTTGAATTGGTTTAGATACTTTTTTTTAAAAAAAAAAAGCAGAATTATTGTTCTCAGGCAGCATGCAGAAGTTTACAAACAAGCTACTTTTTGGGTAGAGAAGCTGGTTAGTAGAATTAAAAGAATCAACTCACCTGGGAAGATAAATTGTTGTCTATGCTGAATGTAGTTGGCAGCTTTTTATTTTAATATTAAAAAAAAAAAAAAAAAAAGAACAGCAAAAAAAAAAACCAAACACAAACAAGTTAGAGCATGATCAGTAAGTGCCCCATATGCATTCAATGAATTAGTCCCAACTCGCTGCTGGGGAACAGATTAGTAGATGATCAGCCTGCTTGAGGGGTGAATTTCAGCACAAGCGTTTTCGGCAGACTACGACAGATGACACTTCTCAATTGAAGGCTCTGTCACCAGTGAGCAGCCAGCCCGGTGGGAAAAAACACATTCAGACTTCAAGTGGCAGAAGCAAATTTAGAGAAGCCAGGAATGCTAAAACACAGGCCCTGTAAGGCTGGTGCTTCGATGGTCTCTCATGTCTTCAGCTTCTCAGAGATGCACCCAGAGAAGCTGAAGCTCATCAGCCATCTCAAAGCATTTTTTAATTTCAGTGAACTTGAGCGGTATGTCCTAACACAAAGTGGTGGCAGGAGCATCCTTGTACCGAGCTGGCTCTGCTTCTGCTCCCTTTGAGTGGGCTAAAACAGCAACTTTCACTCACAGATCAAAAGCTTGACGCAGCATTCAAGGCTAGATGTAGCAGCTATTGAGCAGCATGTGACTTTATTTGCAGATCAAAGGAATTATTTCTATGCTCACTATGTAAATCTTTGCCCTTGACAGAGATTCTTGCCTCTACCGACTTTGGTAAAGTCTGCACATTGGGTTCTTAATCTGTGAAGTACGTAGGGTAAATTCTTCTCCACCGTATGTGTATGTCACTGGTTTAGAAATGAGTGTTGATTGTTGGTTATCTTCTGGAAGGCCCTGGTAAAGTAACCCATCCCAGTTCTCGTTTTACGTTTTGCTCTAGCAATTAACTTACTCATGATTTAAAGGCACTGACAGCCAAGCGCAGCAGGCAGCGTGCATTTTACAGTACAATGAGAAAAGAGGGGAGAAAGTACATAGGCTTTTTGTCAGTCCTTTTCAGAAAAGGAGAAAACAGAAAGATCAAATCATTTAAGAAAGATGCCAATGTTACTCAAAAATCCTTCTCCTGCAAAGGTGTCTTGATACCATTTAAAAACTTGTAAGACCAGACCATATTCTTTTATCAGACATCAAGATACACCGTCACACCTTGCTTAAGACACAACCGTGCATTCAGAAACCTATGAAGCCTTGGTCAGCCTCTGCTTGCAGAGGCCTCTCTGATCTTGGCAGAGGTCTCCTGAAAGACAAGTTTACCTGGGAAGTTAAATCGGCCATCCCTCTGGCCCATGGGAGATGGGTTTGGGGGCGGCGTTGCACTGGGAGGGTTGGAAGACTGGAAAGGTGCTGGAGAAGATGGTGTGGATGAGGTTGTAGAAGAAGGGTTACTGCTAGAGTCCAGATGATTTATTGCTGGTGGATGCTCCTGCAAAGCAAGGAAAGTCACTTGTGAGAAAACAGTAAAAAGAGAGAAAGAATTCTCCTCGGTGTTTACTGAACAACAGAGAACGGAAATCTGTCAATCACAGCAACGCCTCGATCATAGCTTAGCGGTTTTTAGTGAGTCTGCAGCTGGAGCTGGGCACAGCCTGTTTTACGAGGAGATGTTACATACCAAGGTCTCCTTGCCAAGTCAAAGCTCCAGGTGCCATTCTTGCTCTAACCAGCAAGATACTGCTGCCACCTCTCCTTACTGTAGCTCCTCAGTGGCTTACAGATGCAAAACTCACTCAGGCACCACATACCTTTTTAGTTAGTGCTTTGGGAAGAGTTCCAAACTGTGGTTCTGTTGGTCTGTCGACTGGATTATTGATATCGGAAGGGACAGACTCTGTTCTTCTTATTTTTGTTACTGAAAAACAGGTTGGAGAAAGGAGAAAAAAAGGTTTAATCAGTCTTGTTATTCTTTGATACCATCAATTACATTGAAATGCTAAGAATTTGTAGAAAATTACTTACTGGGAAGGAAGGATATTCTACAAGCAGGTGCCTCTTTAGTACATTTGTTGTGACATTTTAATCTGAAAGAGAAATATTACATGTTAAATAGCAACTTGTTCTTTCCCCAGAAGAAGACGCCTACCCTTAATTTGTAATTCTCATGCTAATCTCAGAGGGAGCTCTGGAATGCTCCGGGCCCCAGAGCAGCATTCAGATGCAGAATCCCATTATGTGTGCCATTAGGCTAATGAAAGCCATATACATATCTTAGCATCTGATTTCTTTTTAATGTAGTTACCTTCACTGGCTCCCATCCAGCGACAGTGAAGCACTAACATCTCAGTGCTCTGGACCAACCACCCAGATGGAAGAAAAACTAAAATCCTCACTGTTATTTAGGTATCCAGCCCCCACTACCAGATGCCCGTGATCGGGCGGGAAGCCTGTGGCAGGGAAATAAACGTGGTTCATCCATGTGTCAGGCTTCCAACCCAAAGTATAAGTTGTGCCAGAGCATCCCTTTGCCAGTTCAGAAGCTGACTGGAAGCACGATGCCACTGCTGAGAGTGCATCACACGAAGAGACGTGTGTTACTGGCAAAACTGAATCAATCAAATGCAAAGTTCTTCTGAAAAAGACCGTCCCTGTGTGCTCACCTGCAGTACTTACACTTCACCCCGAACATCATGCTTTTCTGACAGACCTGGCAAATCTGAGATAACCAAGACTTTGTAGAGAACCTAAGTAGAGAGAAGAGAGGAAAAACAATGTCAGCTGGTGCCTAAAGGAAAATTCACATTTGTGGGTAGTTACAGACTGGCTGAACTTCTTTAGCCCCTTCTGAAAGGGCAGATGGTATGGTGGAAAAGACTTCTCACTTTTCCGATCAAAAGCAACTGAAAGGAGGCACTCTGCTGGCCTCTTGCCAGTTCCCCACTCTTCGAACAGGGCTGAGAGGCGCTCAGAGGTGTCCCTGACAAGGAGACAGGGTGTGCATGAACACACCTCTCTAGAAGGTCCTCGAAGCTGCCGCTCAGCAATTACAGATCTGAAGCCTCATGCAGTCAAAGATCCCCAAGTGACAGAATATCACTTCATTTCATAAAAAGCCCTCAAACAAGCAAGTTCTCTGAGAGGGAGAAGCCAGCACACACTCCAGGTGCAGATCAGTCACTGGTGTCCCTCCTCAGGTCAGCAGGACATATCACCTGGTGCTGGCTATATTCACCTGAGCTTCTCTGTAGAACTGGGACCCACTTGGTGGTGGGTGGGTGGTGGTGGTGGTGGGAGTGTTATCCCCTTTCCCAGAAAAATAATCAGATAGGTTTGTTTAGCATTAGAATTGGCCGGTCCCATTTGGGGTTGGATTTGGAAGGGGGGACGGAGGCAGCTACAAGGGAGGAAAAGGGCAGTATAAGCTCTTTCTGCGTAGGGAGGAAGGAGCAGCTTCCCCTTCTTTGGCAGCACTGGAAGTGTTTTAGAAGAGGCTTTGCTGCACGTTGGGCGTGCTTGGTCCTGTCAGCCCATACACAACACTGCTACTGCTGGTACGCTACTGGCTACGGAACCGCTAGTCAGCTGGCTTTGTGAAAAGCGTTTCAAGTGCATATACTAAAAAGAAATTAAGCTGCAATACATAGTTAAGGTTGAACTTGGCAAATGAGGCACCCGACCCAACTTCAAACCTATTTCAGAGCTGTGAGTGCTACAAGCGCGCTGAAGGGGATGCTGTCCTGGTTGGACCCCTCAGCTCCTTTCCTTGGTGGCTCCCCAGCCTGTGTTGCCTACCTGTGTGTTACAGCTAAGCCAAAGTCTCTTCGTACCGTCTGAGGGGATCCTTGGGAGAGCTCTGGTGGAGAACAAAGGAAGGTTTAGGGAAGCATTACACGTTAAGGTGTGTTTACCAGTCTAGACAGAAAGAAAGCGCTTGCTGTCACAGACAAGGACTAGTGGCCGTGACACCGCCAGCAGCACAGCTGGACTGGTGTGCCTTCTGCTGGAGAGCTACTGCCAGATAGTATGCTTTTATTTGTTTTCACATGGAAGCAATGTAAGATAAGATTTGGTGGTGGATCATAGTTCTTCCTTCTTTTTGATAAATCATTATGTTTAGGGATCACAGAAGCCCATCTGATTAGGTCTAGGCTATTCTTAGAACAGAAAGTCAGACTGTGCTCCCAACCAGTTTACCACAAACACCATCACCCAGTTTTCATGCAGTGTCAGCTGACTTGAGAATAGTCTTTCTCACTGACAATTATTATCTCCATTTCATAGATGGGGACGGGGTAAAAGGTTTATGTGAGATCACTCAGCTAGCTGGTAAGTGCAGAAAAGGCAACCTAGACTTCAAAAGGCCAGTCCAGACTCCAGTGGTTACAGCACATAACTTCCTAAAAACTCTCCAATGCTAAGATTCTGCCGTGTTTCCTGCATTCCCTCCAGAGCCACAACGCGCATCTGGAGTAAACTCAGACCTGCAGGTAGCGGCGCAGCTTCAAGGCTGGACGCTGGCAATGCTTACAAAAAGCCAGTCTCTTTACTTGACCCTAGATGGCACCAGATTCTTTTTTACTATTATTCCAGTGAACTTCTAAAGGCATCTGTGGTCTGCAGCATCTTAGAATAGTCTGGAATGACTAGTTGCCTTTCCAAGGAATACTGCTGATCTCGTGTGGCCATCCAAATGTGTGGTCATCTGGATTAATCGTAACACAAGTGGTAAGATAGCTAAAACCTTACTGAGGAGTCCTAAGGAATATAAAAAAGTATGGAATGGAGTGGGATTTAAAAGGGCCTACAGTATAGATTTAAAAACAGACAATAGGACTAGATGCACAGGAGCACCAAAATTCTTCCTTTCTAATTGAATTTATTCTCATGCATTTTTTATTTATTGCATAAATTCTATCACTCTCCCCAGGGAAATGCACAGCTTTCTGCTTGCGTTTTCACTTTACAATTTTCTTTCCATGCTTTCTCACTTCCGAAAGTAGTTCCTGGGATTTTTGCTTTCAAGGGCATTAGATACACACGTGGTGCTATAATGTCCTTCTCTGGACTTCTATACTTTACAAAAAGGTGATGCCCTTATCTCTCTACAGTGGCTTCCAAGGTTACAGGCTGTGCCCGAGACAGGGACACACAGTCAGAGCAGGCCAGCTAAAGCACTGAATGGCACTGGTAGTTACTGGGTTAAAACACAGGTCCCAGTCCCATAAGCCATTAAATGTGTGAGGAGACTCCTCCACAGCAGAGGAAATGTTCCACATTTAAACCCAAGCTGAAGCATTTCTCAGAGGTTGTGCACAACTGTCTGATTTCATTACAGAGATACTTGGCAATGAATATCCACAGATACTAAACCGTTTGAGATGAAACTATTTCTAGTACCAAGAGGCATCAATAACAGCTGTCTGAAGTCACAGACAAGCAATCACACCCAAAGCCTTAGCTTTAACCCTTTAGACATCAACATCCTTGCTTTTGTCACCTGAAGAAATACCAGGTACAAAAGTGACCACACAATCATCCTGCAGTTCTCCAGGAGGCCAAGCTCCTGTTAAAGTAACAGAAACTCTGGGATGGAAGGGCCTATTGAGGACCTCCAGAGGCTGCAGAGGGATGATCAACAGATAGTTGACAAGCACAGGTTCTTCTCTCTCAGCAGTGAAAAGGAGACAGCCATGTAAAAATCTCTTACCGAACCTAGAGAGAAAAAAAATAGTATTTTTTAGACATTTGTATTCATGTGACAGGACACACATGTTACTAGAGCAGAAACTCTCTCCTGCAGCAATTGATGTCAGGTTTACAACCACCTCTGGCTTTGCACAGGCTCCAGAAGATGCTGCATAGTCAGCATTTTCCTGCCTACAAAGGCTACTCTTTGCTGGGTAGAGCTCCAGCTGCAGCCTGCAGCAAAGTGCACGAGAGCGCACCCGAATGTTGGCGCGCAGACGAGGAGTGTCACCGGGGCTGCACAGCTCAGTCAGCCGGCAGGCTCTGGGAAGTGCCTGGACCACAGGCAGTTCCTATCAGACTTAATCAAACACTTCTTTCCCGGTTTTAACTACTAATTAAATGTTAGATTAATACCATCCATCCCACCTACACACAAAGTGTCTCTCAAAGCCTGGATGATTTCAAAAAAAGCTGCAGCCTGCGACCGTTTGTCTTGTTATGAAGCTATACTGTAATAACTGTCACAAAAAATCTCACGCTAGCAGCTAAAACACATCTTAAAATGAACACATTAAAGGATACCAGCCACCTGAACTGTGAGGAACGTTTAAGGACAGAAGAGAATTCTAGTGCGCAGAATTGGCTACGAGATGCTTGAGAAAAACTGTCTGGAGCCCTTTAACAGCAGCAGCCGTCCCAACCTCTCCAGCAGGTGCAATTTCAGATAAATTCAAATAAATTTCAAGTAAAGTACACTATTAACAAGCAGATTTGTGGTTATCTTAGACTACCTCGCTGACTACAGTGAAACCATGACAAGGGAACTGGACGCCAGCTCTGTCACAGTCAGAGCTGGAGCAGGGAATGCCCTTTGGTACGAACAGAGCCCACCCATGCCGGTGGGAAGGAGGAAGTGTCATGCTTACTTTATTGGAGGAACTTCATCTATCCTGTTCCCCAGCTGTGATTCGTGGGACTTGCTCCTTGTGAGGGTTGGAAAGTTAGGTAGCAGCTGAAAAACCTTCCGGCAAGGGGGGGGAGGAGTCCGTGGTGGTTTCAACTTGTGTCGCCGCTTGGCTTGAGGAGTGGTAGGTGGAGTGATGGTGATGCTGTGAGGAGTCCTTGGTGTTAACCTTCCACTGTGTGTGGGGAATGCAAAAGGGTCCAGGAGGTTTTCTGCATAGATAGAAGGTCCATGACTGGAGGCGAGAGAATCTGATGATGGGATTGTAGATACAGACACAGACCGTGCCTGCTGGCTGCTGCCCTTGGGGAGGTGCAGTGCAGAGGGAGTCCACGCGGGCGCAGAGGGGCAGGGGGATTCGGTCGTGTTTGCAGAGCTGTTCTCTCGGCGTGCCTCAGAAAGGTTCATCAGCACATCGTCTTTTAACTCCCCACCTGTTCACCGACCGTAGCAATGTTAGTGAGCGATTAAAAAGAAAAGGCAACGTACATACCCACACCCCATCGTGCTGCTTTAGGCCATATGGTGGGTTTTTTCCCCCCTGCTTCGCACCTAGCTAAGGTGCCAGCCTAGCTTCTCTTCTCTGACACCCATCAGCTAAAGTAACCTTTGAAGAGAGCATGGCAGTTACTCCCCTTCTTTTGTAGCTGTAGCCATGTATCTCAAAAGCAAAAACGGCTCCTGTGTTCTAAGATGGGCTGAGTTTTAACAGATTTCAGAGGTTTAATTCATCAGGAGAACTCTCTGGCTTAATTTTATGTCCCTGATGACTTAAATCAAGGTGAAAAGTCAAAGCTTCAGGGCCTGATGTCCTGTTGATCGGTCAGTGGTCAAAAAGAGATCGTATACCTGGTTTTTAAAAATGCCATTTCATTATAATTAGTGAAGGCCACGACTTCTGAACAATGGCTGGTTTCGCCACAGTATGGATGGGAAATATTTGACGACCCAGGACAAGAAAGATCAGAAAAAAGGAAATATGAAACTGAGCTGTTTGCTGACTTTTCCATTAACTAACCCTCATGATTTGCAAATGGTATGAACTGTTATAATAGCAACAGGAAACATCACCTTCCAGTGACAGATTGATTGTTGCTACAAAGAAAGACGTGATGGGTGGTAGAACCAGCGTGCTGCCAGCAACGCTCTCAGACAAACCGCCTGTGAAAGTAGCCTGGGGAGGGTGACGGGGAAGATGGTGAAATAGCACTCGGAATCTTGAGCTTGACTGATCTGAAATAACTGGGTCAGATCCATTTGCTGCTGAACACCTGCATTTCTAATTACACAGTGCTCTTCCTTCTGCAATTTCAAGGTACACCAGGGTTCTTTCTAGCTCTTGGATCTGCTATTGGAATTTGGCTAATGATTCTATCAATTCTAGCAAAGATAAATAGCAGGAGGCAAGTGGTTTGGAAGAGCAGTAGTGATAAAGGGCTGTCAGAGCAATGTTTTTCTCTTCCGAAGCACTGAGCTGAACAATACTCAGGCTCCCGAGCAAAGTAACACCAAACAGAATGACACCTTCTCTCTGAGCTGGCAGTATTTGGGGAGGGGCTTACCTACAAGAAAGGTGGTTGTATTTGTTAGGTCAAGGATATCTGTTCTGAATGATGGAGTATTAACTGGAGCAACAGACACAACTCTGAACAGAGAGGGAATAAGGATAGAGTCTATTGAGTAGGAGAGGATATCTCTACGTATGTTTATTTCCATTTATTTATTTATTTGGCATGTGCTCAAAACCAAATCCAATCCACAGCTCTGGATGTGCTTGATCACTGCAACTTCATGTACATCCAAGAGCCATAACTTGATACTGGCTACAGAATATACCCAAAGACATTGACTAGAGGCTTTTGCAGATTGTCTCATATGAACGGAAGCAGGATGGGGGCTGGGTTGCTGAGAAACTAATTCCATAGAACAAGGTAGTTTGTACCTGATTCAGTCACCTTCCGTAAGCAGCTCAGTGCCCCGTTGAGTCTGGAGCACTCCTCATCTCTGGCACCACATCTCTTCATTGTTTCTTTCACCTTTGACTCATTCATTTCTAGTAAGGCATCTAAAGTTAGCTCCTCTGGTATTCTCTGCAGAAGATGATACATTGGTTTTTAATATACATATATAAATAAGACTGTCACTTGTTATTCTGACGTACTTTAAATAGTGCCACTGTCTCGCTGCCTGGTCTGACTCATGATTTACTCACTTTGGCAGTGAATCTCTCAGGGATCACTGGGTCAGTAATGACCATGCAGCAGATCTCAGCAGCTGCTCTCTCTCCTCCCTACATCATGAGAGACCAGGCATGTGTGCTCTGTATCACTAGGATGTTACGGTCATTCTCTGGTATTTAAGTTAGGATCAGAGGTGATGGAAATATTCCTCTCCCCATGTGGAAAGTTTTCACTCAGTATTTTTGAAAAGCTACCGATGAAAGCTTAGCTGCTTCTTTTGTTGTTGTTGTTGTTGTTGTTGTTGTGAAAAATAGCAGTCAGAAATAAAACAGGCCTAAAACCTGAAAAAATGCCAGATAAAGATGTTTGGCTTTTCAGTAGGGAAGTGAAAAGCGAAAACAGTGAGAAAAAAATAATTCTTTTGTTAAAAGAAAAAAGAAATGTTTTGACAGAGTGATAGCAACCTCCTCCTCAAGCAATTTTTCCTTCACTAGAGAACCAGTCTTACCCATATCTTGCCTGGAAAGATATTTGTGCAGAACTCCTTGTATGTCTTAATATACCAAAGCCCCCAAAGTGACACAGGCAGTGTCAGGCAGACACAAAAGATACAAGAGACTGAAAGCATGAAATGATCTGGTATTTCCTGACACAGAATGGAGCTGTGTCGCCTCTCTCCTCCCCCATTCAGATGTTTCCAGTGTAAGTCTGCAACAATTGTGGTTAATAAACAAAACCAGGATATTTAGCCCAGATACCCAGGAATTTCCCTGAAAGTTTTGCCTAAACAAACCTCACTGCTGCCTCCTCTTACGATGAGATCACGAATTTCACAATATTTGGCCTCTTTCCTAACGTTCTGGCTCCTGGAGTCAAGCTGTATAGGAGGGCTTCGACTTATTTGAAGGGGAAACTCAAAAGTGTGTCTCACTGACTGATGGAACAAAAGGCTTGAAATCCTCTAGATTCTTCAACCTCGCTTCCAACCATCCATCAAACTTTAATGTTGGTGAATGTCCCTTAACAGTCACATCTTTCTTTGTCCAGACTCATGCCTTTGAGATCTGATGCATGACTTTTGATTTTAACCGTGACAGTGCTAGAAGCAGCCCCAACCTTTGGAGCTTTGTAGGTGGCAACAGGAAGAGTAATCACATAGCTTCCACTTTTAGTAACTGTTGCGTGGAGCAAAGAAAAAGAATAAATTAAAAAAGGGCAGACGTCTTAGAAACGCATCCTGCATCTTCTGTCACATGCCCTGAACCGGATGAAACACAAAACACAGCTGACTCAAGGAGAGGCCAAGAATTTAAACGAGCAGTAAGCACAAAGCAGGTCCAGAGCGCAGCCAGAGCAACATGAAGTTTGGGGCAATTTTCTTGTTCTTCCCTAATTAATATTAGCAGAATAACAAAAACCACAGATGTCCCAGCTAACGCTGGGTATTATTATTCATTTCTCTGCATACCTGCATCACTGAGATGCAGGAGTAAGACTGCCCCAAAAAGCTTGTTCCTGAATGACTTCCACTTGGGTAAAAGGCAGGAAGCACAAAGATTCCAGTGAAAAATCCACCCCCCTGCAATTCCTGACTTGATATTACATCCAATGGACAAAAAAAACCCCAAAACAACAGGGGTTGAGATTATCTGAGTTGAAACTGGAAAGGGTTTCTACAACTCATTCCACCATGAAGCCAGTACAGGTTTGCTCACACATATCCCCAGCCAAACTGGGCTGATAACAGCAAATTTAAACCCAGTCTTTAAACCCAGTGCGTTATTTCCCCAGCACCCCCTGAATTCCCGGCCCCTGCACGCCGACGGACACAGCTCACAGAAGCATCTTTGTTCAGCGGCATCACAAGGGGGGTTCTGCACTGCAGAACATCAGCCCCGCAGACACAAGCAGCTCTAAAAGGGACAGTTACTGAGGGCAAACAGGGAGTGGGTTTTATCACGACAGCAAAGAAAGTTTTCTGCACCAGCACGGGTGCCCCTGAGCTCTGGAGCAGAGAGCTTATGTTTCCCCACTAAGGTACGGGGAAGCCAATGTCTCTGACAGAAACATTTATCCCATTTCATGCTTTTGCACAGTCTTAGAGCAAGCGGGATTACAGGCATGTCATTCTTGAATTATCTTGAAACATTTCCTCGCCCCCACCACTCCCCACTAAGAAAACAACCCAGACTACACAGCCACTCTTCTAAGCAGCAGCGTCACTCTAGATCCCAGTGTAAGCCACCAAGTCACGTTACCCAGTATCACCTCACTTCCCTACCATTAGCATGACACAAACATAACCAGTAACTTATTAGAGTTATTAGTAAGTCAATCAGTAAAGTGGAAGAGTCAAAGATTTCCTCTGGAAAGCAAAGCTTTTCCACCACAGCCAGTGCCATAGCCCAGACTTTAAATGGGCAGCGCAAGCAGCTGAAATGCAGGGCCAGCTGGGACGGGACTGGTCACAGCACCACTGGGGATCTGGTTTCTCCAGTGCCTGCTCTGCGGCAGGATCCAGAGCAGACAAGCAGCGCTGATCTGCAGTTAAGTCTCAGGGTGGCGACTGGCACAGGAGGTATCAAGGCTCGGCAGCAAACCCCATCTGGGCTGGCAGAAAAGTTAGAGAGCCACAGTGCTTTGTAAAAGCAAGTGCGGCATCGGACACTGAAAATCATTCTCCCTGCCCACTTTTGAGATCATAGGAAAGGCAGTAAAGCAAATCCCAATAAAATGTTTTTTAAACCCACAAAACACAGAGGCTGAGGAAAAAACCCAGCCATCAAGCTGGTCTGCAAGGCTGTGTGCACTCAGCTAGCCAGGCTGCTGCCAGTTCTGTTTGTTCTCCTTTCACAAGGAGGTCAAAGTAGAGCAGTTACCTTGGGCAGAAGCCACCGCACCTTTGACAAGAGCCTTGTGCCTGTACAGTTGGTCCTCAGCTGAGTAAGAAATGGGCTGTTAGGCCTTTGGACTGAAAAAAAATGAGAATACACTGAGTGTGTGCTTCAGCTTGTATCGGTGTGCTAGCTTAGATGAGGCTTAACTGGGGCATTCCCATCCCCTGCTCTAGGAGGGAAGTGGAATGGCATCCAGGCTCAGCTCCTGGTTGTGACAGCACACACACTGCTCCCAGGGCACAGCTCACAAGCACAAAACTGTTGAGCTCACAACCAGTGCAGGTGCCCGGGGAGGGCAGGGCTGAGGTGCTGCAGCCTTCACGGAGCGGGGCTGGGTCCTGCACAGCAGCGCTCACAGGTCCCGGAGGGGAGCACCACCAAAGGTTTACTGGCACCGTTGTCCCAGGGCAGCCTGATGGTTAAACTCCAGGACCGCCTGTCCCTGCAAGTCTGACTGTGCTTAGTGCTTTTCTTTTTTAAAGGTCAAACCCCTGCCACCGGGGGAATCCCCAGCTTTCACTTTTCATTTTCAAGCATTCCTCATTGCACAGAAAAACCTTGAACATAGTTTTTTAAAACAACAAAACATTCCAAACCATTGAGCTTTTTAGAAGTGTTAGAGCATTTTTTCCTTTGTCTCATTTGCTTGCAGGACACAATCACTATGGGAGGCTCGATCACCCCTAAGCTGACTGGTTTCACTTCCCTAAGCAGGTCTGTGCTTTACAACTCAGTGTGTGGCCTGCCACGAAAAGCTGTAACGGTTCACACAAGGCACAACTGAGCAGCAAAGGGCAGCCCCAGCTCCTCACCGCGAGCCTGGCTCTGCATCCCCGGCATGATCCCACGCACCCTGACAAAGGGTCCAGCCCCCTGCGAGCCTGTCCCCTTCCCAGGCCTGCACCTGAAGCCCAGTCTAGTCTTTTGGTCAATAGTTTAATTTTAGAAAGAATAGCAAGTTGTAGGAAAGTATAAGCACAGAAAAGGAGATTATTTTTAAACAATCCCTATGACCTTGAGCTGGGAGAGCTCAGACTTTCTGAACCTGCTGCCAGCCCCCATGACACGCGACAAAAGAAATAAGCCTTAAAAGGGAGGGGGAGGGAGGGGAAGTAAGAGGCTTTCTTTAAACAGCCACTCATGTGCTCCACATATGTGGTGGCTTAATATAAAACTGGTCGACCTGATCCCTGTAAGACTGGCCTGATGTGCTTTAGCTCTGTGTTAGCCCCCAGCCAGGGTGACAGTGGCCAGAGTCACTAGTTCAAGATGGCTCTCGAAACAGGTTCAGCCACTGCTGATGCTCTGGCTCAGCTGTTGAGCTGGGGGGAAGAATGTCCCCTGTGAGTGTCCATCTCAGCTGAGCACATGGGGCGGCTCCAACCCCCTCAGTGCAAGTGCAAGTAGCACTGAGGGTGAGAAACGTGGGTCCAGCAGACCTCTCTTTAC
Organism: Ceryle rudis; assembly: GCA_033439905.1. Lineage (NCBI taxonomy): Eukaryota > Metazoa > Chordata > Aves > Coraciiformes > Cerylidae > Ceryle > Ceryle rudis. The sequence goes on along the minus strand of JAAGNO010012843.1, from coordinate 40,670 downwards.
TTGCTTCTTCATGGGTGCTGTGGCTTTAAAAACACGCAGCTTAAGGGCTTGCATTAGAGCCAAGCTGAATACCATCTCCCTGGGCACACCTTGCCCTGACTACAGAATGACACGGGAAGCTGCAAGATACTCAGATACTACTGTAATAATAAGGTCAGGTTAAAAAGCAAAACAAAACAAAACAAACCCTGAAAGAGCAGGAGAAACAGGACCTGCTTTCTATCTTTCAGCACCTCAAAACCGACAGAGAAATCTGAAGCCTGGAGCCTTACTCACCAGACACTGAGCATCAGAAGCGATGCTAAAAAGCCCCAAAGCCAGGAAATGATTCCTCTCTACAACAGGTAAGAGGACTTATCTACAAAGCCCTCCTGCTTATCAGACATACAGACTGTGCGCTTCATGGTACGCGTGTTTGAAGGAGAGAAAAGTAAATCACAGTGTTTCCAAGGAGCCATTCAAAGGTTAGCCTCAATTAGTCAGGGTGAAGAGTTCACAGCAGTGTAAGAAGGCCTTTACTCTTGTCTGGTGCCCAACTTAAATCCCTGAAACATGGCAAAAATGCTGGTATCTAACACAGTGGATGGGTTATTTTTGGTAAAGATTCCTCCCCGCAGATAAGCCTACGGAGCTAATGCCGCTGCTAGCGCTCTGCAAAATCAGCCTGACCTGCTCCTTGACCCAGCAGGCATGGCTCTTCCTGTAAAGATGGACAGTTGTCAAGGTCCCAAAGGCCTCCTCTTAAATCAATACATTCCCTCACCAATCATCCTCCTACAAAGCAGCAGATGCTAGAAGAGAAAGCCCATTACATAAGGTGCTTAAATTCCCACTGATAGCTCTAAGCAAAGCATGTAAGGATGCTCTTAAGAACATCTTGTGCCTGCTAGTTGTTATTTTGCTCCGGTTTTCTGGTGTCCACTGAAGAAGATACTGAAAAATTGATGTATTATTCCATTTCCAGAGATTTTATGGGCATTCTGGAAAGGCTCTCACATGAAATTCCTAGCTTGCATTAAGCTGTGAGTGTGCACAGGCAATGGTTTCACACAACATCTCCCTCTTTGTGCTTCACCTCACACACTGGCACAGCCAGGGCATTCCCATCCAGTTTGCTCTGTGTGGACAGGACAGCTGCTGTCACTTACTATCCCATGTGGAAAACCAGAAACTCAGCGGCTGCAGAGTTTCACTGCAGATCCTGAGAGGTAGCCTGAGCCTCCTGCTGACCTCAAGCCACGAACCATTCACAGTGCAGAAGGCTGCAAGGGGCACCTGGACCCCCTGGCAGGGGAGAGAACCCTGCCACCAGTAGAGGATATTTTCCAAGAGCTGTTTACACTGGGGAGGGCCCTTCAGTGGGAAGAGGGTGATGGAGTTTTAGCTCCAGGAAGCCTGCAGGACAGAGTTAATTTGCATACACACAATTAGCACATTCAGGATCTCTGCTATCTGGCAGTCCAGTCAGAGCTTCTGCTGCCAGACCCATGGAAATCCCCCACAAACAGCCCAAGTCCTCATAGTCTGCTCACACCGATACGCTGACAGAAAAAGATGAGAGGATACAGCTGTAGAAACCTGATAGGCTCAGGCAGATCTGCCCCTGCCTCTTCTGTTCCCCCAACCAAAGTAAGGATGCACACACAGAAACCCCACACGCCCCTCCAGCAACTGCTCAGCACGACCTGCTACAAGCCCATGCAGTATAACCATCTGCCACGGGCTCGTAGTGTCAGCCCTACACCGATGCCTCAGCCTCTATAGATTTTCACCAGGACAGCAGGAGACTCTTGGCAGCCAATTCCTACTCAAGGCACGAGCCTTTCCTGCTCGGCTCCCCAGTGTGCCATGCACTGCCCCAGCTTGCTCAGGAACCACTCTCGACTACTGACAAGAAAGCAGGTCTTTGGCACAAGTGCTGAACAGGGAACGAGAAAAGTTTCATAAGCAAACAGGAGGCATCACAAAAAAAAAAAAACATATACATTAGGAGTCAAATCCATTCTGCAAGTGGAACGGCCATAAACCAGACCCAACCAGAGCACTGGCTCCTCTGCTCCTACACAGTCTCCCTGGTGGCAAAGTTCTGCTTATAGGCAGCAATCACTAGGGCAGGATTCGCCCCTCCCTGTGCATGACAGTTATCTACTCTGAAAACAGCGTTCCAGGCTTGATTGACTGGAACCCCTGCTACATGGTGAGCAGGGCTGGTTCAGACATGTTTCAGAAGATGATAAGGAGATGACTCTGTTCTTAAGTTAGTTGTTAAGACGGTGACAAGTTACATGTGGGGACTAATATAACAGTTACATTGCTGGGGAGAAAAAGGGTAAAGGCAGAGGGTGATTTTTTTTTTGTGCTAAATAAACCGGTAGAGATTTTTTTTAATCTCTTCAGTAGACGTGCCCCAAGCCCAGAACTCAGTAAGCAGCTCTGCTAGAGACTTCTTCCATCAGCCTAGGAGTGGGGACAGCACTCTGTTCACAGCCTCCTTCCCTCCAACTCCCCCTCAGCTCAGGACTCCGACTCTCGGGGCAGCGGGACAGTCCAGATCAGTGTACTTTTCTAGGTCCATTCTCAGAACAACTTTTACCCACTGGAGACCACTACACAGCTTAGATGTATCTTCTGTCTGTAGGGTTCCTCGTCCTGTCTTTTCTAGTTCAGGTATCTCTTTTCCCCATTGCAGTCCACCATATTTATCCATTCATGCATCATTTTCAGTATTAAACCACACATACACAGTACTAACCAATCTCTAGGACTCCTAGCCAAAAACAAGCACTCCAACATTTCCTAGAAAAATACTGGAAAAGAAAGTCCCAGCACAGTATTAGCCCAGCTCCAGAGCAGAGCCCGCTCCACACTAGCCACCGTTTTCTATGATAAAAATCTGTTTGGCAACTGATTAGAGGAACAGTAACAAAGAAACAGAAATAGCACAAGTTGGGGTGGGGGTTCAAAGTTTCCCTACCCCTTGGGATTGTGTATTCCCAGAGAGCAAACAGGATCACAGACTCCAGGCTTGTATTCACCACCTACCTCCAAGTCTGCTAGGTCCACACAGAACAGCCCTTTCACTCTGCGCAGCACGACCGGCTGACTGTTATCCATGTTCGCAGGAGCTTTAGCTGTTGCCCAACGCCATAAACAGTGCATTGTTATTCCTATAATCTCTTCCCGAACTAAAGGATTTTACAAGCAGTCATTATTCTTGTTTTAAACATAGGTTTTCAAAGAAAGAAAGGAGCCCAACAACAAGACAGCAATTATAGCGGCAAGAGCTTTCAAGCTTCACAATGTCTAGAGCAAGTAACTGAGCAAAAATAGTCTTCACTCTGGGCTAGAGGAGTCAGCAGATACTCTAAATTAGAGCCGGTGCTCTATTTCTGACAGGAGAGCCCGGGAGCTTCTGTGCTTCCCTGCATGGCAGCTTTATTTGGGAGAGGAGTGGGGGGGAGAGAGGGGAGGGCAAGAGAGAGAGAAAAAGAACATTGTTTCTCTAATGCTGAGCTAAAAATCTGCTGGCAATTAGGCTGTTTTTCAAAGGTGTTATGGCACAGATTAGCACAATCTCGAAGTGCTCCCTCCAGCAACACTAGAAAAGCAAAGGGAACCAAAGCCCAGAACCACGAGCTCAGGCCTTTCTCCTGATCTGTCCCTGACAAGCAGTGGCCACAGGAGAGCCCCCGACCTGCACAGCCCTCCTGCACTGTCCCCGCTGGGCTGGGGTGGCCAGGGAGGGCTCTACTGCAGCTCTCCCAGACCCTACAGGTACTCGGCAGCTTCTCCAGCTCGTTTCAGAGCCTGGAAGTCTCAAGAAGGGAGGGTTATGTGCCTAGTGTGCATACACCCTTAAAACACTCGTGGGGCTTTCCTTCTCTCCGCAGCACTTTTTGGAAGCATTAAGAAGGAAACCCTGTATGACTGTCTCAGTTGTACAGTGAGCTGACGGTGTCTCGGAGATGGGAAGGCATCCCCCAGGTATCTTGTACACTGGCCACAGAACCAGGTACGGGACTCAAGTGTCCCTGTTTTCATTGTCTGACCTACTCAGCCATCTCTTCAAAGGCTCCCTACCCACCTCTCTCCCCAGTCACGTCACAGGCAGTGTGCATAAAGCTAAGGGAAATCATTCTGTGTTTCCTAATAACTAACCTATTAAAGCTCCTTCTGACGGTGATTTCCATTTTGAAAGCATTCAGCTGAAATTAGTTCACACGCTGTATGAAATCTAAGCAACAGCAGGAATGATCCCACGACACCTCTAACATTTCTGAAAGCTCGTCACAGACAAACTCTCCTGCGCTGCCTGCTGATGTCCACACCAAAAGCACTGCCAGTGGCTGCACTGCTGTTTTCTAAGCAGTGAAATAACAAAAAACAAAACAAAACAAAACAAAAAAAAAAAAAGGAAAAAAGTTCACTGCAAGAACAGAGCAATTAGTTTATTAGCCCAGCTATTTCCATTTGCCCCCAGTTACAGCCTGGTCCAGCATGCCTACTCTAGAGGGATTTTAATGACCCAATGGGGGTTGCAGTTCTCCTGCCCAGCACAGAAACTGTCTGCAGCTGCTTGAAATGGATGCGGAACTTTTAAAATATAACCAGACATTTGGAATCACAGAGGAATTTAAATGCTTTGTAGAGCTCTTGTATTCCTGTCCCAGAGAACAGAGGCAATGCGGTTCATTACACTGGTCATTGCTTGGGAGGGGGTAGCAAGAGAGCACGATTAAAACAATCAACAGCTAGAAAATTTTCTTTTCCGGCCTTACATCGAAACCAAATTTTCATCCTTTTTAGTGACCACACATAGGGAAGGGCAGTCTCAACCCTGGTTGCTCCTGAATTAGCAGGATGTGGCAGATTTGAACTGTCCACCTCCCTCTCCTCTTCCTCCACCCCTTCTCCTCACCTCCTCCCTTCCCCCCGTCCTACAGGCACCACAAAGGATTTAAAAAGAGCTGCAAAGACATTCTTTCAGGCTCAGGCAATTCCAGTAACCGTAGAAACCAACAATAGTTGGGAGCCTGGCAGTTTGGCCACAGCAACAGGCTGCTTTTCTGTTCTCACGTTGTCACTGTTGCACCTTTAGCTGTGCTGCCCAAAGCCTTGCTGGGCTGGAAGGCAATATCCAGCATCGCGTTTGAAATAAACAGTAGTAAATAAAAGGAACAACTTGGTCCTGAACTCATCCCATTTCTCCAGGGTCTGCTTAGTTACATCAGGACCAAGCCGGAATAACTTCCATGAAAATCTGCAGAACTTTTCACTCTGGCAGATTCCTGCTGAAGTCTGAGAATTTTTGCTTGTGTAAGGATCAAAGGAAAGTGAGTAAGAACACTGTGATCTGGTCTGCAGAGCCAAAAATGGGGAAAGGAATGGAAAAAACCTTTTATGCCTTTTTTAAGCCATCAGTGGACTGAATTCCACTTAGACTGCCATTAATTTTAGGCTGAACTGAAGTGTCCCCAGTACAGGACAGCATGAGGAAGCCATGCACAGTCCACACCCAAGGGAATGATTTCATGTCAGTGCTCTGCAGTCCTGGAGTTCCCAGTAACCAGCCAAACGTGGCTGGATTTTCAGGATCCCCTTCGGAAAAAATATAAACCCAAAAATGTGTCAGAGAGGAGCCGGGGCCTCGGTTTATAAAGTCATCTCTGATTCCAGCAGAAGTGTCAAGACTATTCTGTGCAGTAAAGAGGCTTCCAGTGATTTGCATGTTAAGAATTAAAGTGTAAAGATCTGAAGGAGCCACGGTCGGAGCGCGTGAACAGCTGCTGCCGGCAGCACACAGAGCACCGCAGCAGAGTTATTCGCTCCATTCCTTTAGACTGATGCAATGCTCTTTGGTATCAGTTTGAACCAGGGACTCCCCTCACAGGGGCGTGGAGGGGTGTGTGTGTATAACATGAAAAAGAACTCTCTTGTTTCTCTGTAACCACTTCCATTCAGTCAAAATCCAGATCAAAATCCCCCTGCGCATTACTGGGTTGCAGTCCACATGATGTTGTAGTCTTACCTGAGAGTAAGTTCAGGAAATTAACTTAAGCCCAACAGGGAATGTCTTGAAAGGGCGGGAAGGTTCTGTGCTGAGGGCTGTCTTGCCCTTACCTGTACAACTTCTTTCCTCACATTGACAATGTCTAACCAGTCGTTGAATCGGGGGTAGCTGTTGAGCTCTGCTGTCCGGTCGCTGAGGGGCACGCTCAGCTTGCACTGCCGCTGCCGGTGGATGTAGTCGATCAGCTTCACCTGTCGGGAGCCAGAAAGAACAGTTCAGGTCCCTGGGACATGGTGTCACCTTCCTGGGCACTGTTTGTACAGCACCTGGCCAGAGGAGATGCTGGGTTGCGCATGGGGCTCTTCCATGATAGATAAATGACATACTCTTACAAGCACTCCGGGAAATGCATACAGGGAAGCATTTGTCACACACAGCGAGCAGCTTTACTCTTCAACGTTTCAGCAGAAGGCAGGACCTTGCAGGTCCTGTCCCTGCAGGACTCTTCTTGAAACCCCCATCAACAAAAGTTCTGTGCAGAGGCTGCCAAAATACGAAAGGGAGCCCAAAACATCTGAATCACTCCACTATATTTCATTTAAAGGCACTGCACACATCCGTGCAGATTTGTTCTGGATGCTGTGGGTATTGCTACTCTAACCTGCAGGACTATCTGCCCGCTCAGCCCTTTCTTAAAGAAAAAGGATGAAAATTCAGGCAGCTGGGCTAGGTGATCATTGTACATCTTCTGTTCTAAAGATTTATTCCAAAGCTTTTATCACCTGACCGTCTCATGCCAAATGCACTACACAGAAACCTTCACTTTAAGCACAGAAAAATAGAACAAGAAGAAGGAATATTATTTGTGCCTTATGTTTGCTTATCAAACAGAAAATATTCTCAAAAGACTTCTCACTATGTCACACATTCCCATGGGGCAGACTTAATCTTCAAAATCTTCCTAACAAAACAATGCCTCGAAGCAAGTTAGTTGATCCGCGATTTATAAATGAAAACATGTTCTTAGTCAACAGATTTCAGCATTTGGGACAAGATCAGACTACAAATATAAAGGAAAAAACAAGCATGAATTTTCTGACCACTATAGTATCTCTCCTCTTAAGTTTCTGCTCAAAATACTTTTTGGTCTGTATATCTGAACTGTGCTATACAGGACTTGTATGAACAAACCCTGCTATACATGGGAAAGAGAATTAGGTCAGCTCTTCCTTCCCCAGGCTATGTCCAATATTACAGGGACAACAGATACTGCCTTTGATCACAACTGAACGACCCTCGTGTGCCGCGTAGTGCTTTTGGCCTGCTCGTCAGCTTGGGAAGCTCCTGCTTCGTACTAACTGTCCTGGAACAAATGCGTGGCAGCATATGGGAATCACCTGGGTTGTTGAAAGGGAAAATTCCTTCACCCCCTCATCTTGCTAACTGTCACCCAGTCCTGCAAATGCGTAGTCGTGAGGTTGATCCATGTGCTCTTACACACGACCCTGTTAAACTAGCACAGAAACACAGTTAACCGTAAACCAGCACCGGGCACGAGGTCGTGCACTTGCAGTGGAGAACTAGACTCAGCTGCATCGTTACATTGCTAATACCAGTCTTTAGAAATGGCTGAGGAGGCCACGCTTCCAGCAACGGTCGCCACGTCTCGGGACTCGAGCCACTGGGGGCCTCAGTTTCTGCACATGGCCGCAGACTGGTAGTCAAGAGCGGGAAAAGCCCTGAAGGTCGTCCTTGGGATGGCAACAGATTGCAGCAACACTTGACTTGAAGTGACTCCCCCGCAGTGTTGGAGTCCAGCACATCCAGCTGGATGTTTGTGGCTGCAACTCCAAAGCTAAGCTCTCCGAGCGTGAATGGAAGCAGCGCACCCATCACTTGCAGCGTAGCTGCAGCTGGGGCCGTAGAAGCCAAGGGGCTGTGGCAGCCCCCAACCAAGACACTACACTGGAGGCTGGCTGCACTCCAGGAGCAGAACCCCCAGTCCTGCGTGATGGAGAAAGTCAGCAGCTGTTGATAAGGCTTCTCCAGATTGCGCTTTCCTGTAAAGTCAGCTGAGGGCTTTGTTTTACGAGCAATCTGACTGTTCACCGCTATCAGGTATAACAAGAAGTCTGTCTCTACCCACAGACTTCTGGATTCAGACAGCAGTGCCATGAAGTTTGAGGTTTATCCAAAAGTGGGTTAATACAGAAGCGATTCAAACTCTTCACGCAATGAATGCAGAAAGGCAAAGCGGCAGAAAGGCAAAGCTGTGCAGAAAAAGGACAGCCATGTCCTAGAAGGCTCAGCCATCCCTTTGCCTCTACACTCACCACTCAGCTGAAACCAGAGCAACCTCTCAACCCTAACTTCCTAACATGGCTTTGGAGAATAAGATCTAAAAGAAATTACCTTGGAAACCCCACTCAAATTGTTCTCAGTCTCAGTACCTCTTTTGATAAAAAGGGGATGATAGCACTTCCTTCTTCCCACCCCTCATCTGCATTCTCTGGTGAGAGCCCCTGGTGCCGGAGGGCAGGACATGGCCCTGCAGGCAGCCACCATTCTGCCCGAGCCAGCCGGGCTTGGAAGGGGCCGGCAATGGGCTCAGCAGAGCCCTGGCCACGCTCCTGTGCCTGCACGCTGCGCCAACGAGAGCTGGCTCAGCTCGCTGCTCAGCGCTGTGCCATATGCCAGTGGGACTGTGACTTTTACACACCGCCGCCGCTTGTGCTGCCTGTACCCGCACTGCTGAGCGTGCTGTCAGCTGTACTCTCCTACACAGTTGCACCTTCAGTTGTACATTCCCCTCAATTAAGCTGTCTCTGGAGCCTGCGTGCTCTGTTCTTTCCAAGTTAACTCAGCGCCAGCAAGGGGCACATATGATGTCAGTGGCTGGCTTAGTCGTGACCTTCTGCTTTCCCACTGCCATACGTCTTTTCCCATAACGGCCGACCAGCGAGCTCTCCTCTTCACAGGCAGGTCAGAATGAGCTCGGATGCTGTTCCTTGCATTTTCCTGCTAAGTGCTTGGTTTGGTTTACTTTTTTTTCTGCTTCTCGTGGTGCTTTTCCCCGCATCATGGCTTGGCTTTGTGTCACCCATGCTCGGACCCAGCGCAGCCAGCTGGCCCACATTAGATGCAGCTACTCTGCAGATCCACCTGCCAGTACAGACACGTCTGTGCACAGCTCAGAGGTAACTCCCACACGGGAGGAGGAGCTGGAATACTGTCTCCTACAGTCGCAGCAATTGTTCCACACTTCAGACGGAATGCTATCGCAGGTCTCGACTGTGACTTCTGCCCATCTGCCCTACTACTCCTTTCTTTAACAGGAAAGACCTACATTTTCATTAGGGTTTCATTCCACAGGAGGTACTTGGTTCTATTCTTACTGCCTCCAAATGTATCATGCTTGCATCCTGACTTTTTCCCTCAAAAGACATTAGGGAGGAAGAAATTAGAATTAGAAAAAGGGACTTTGTTGTGGGTAAAGACGGGAACGGGACAGTCAAAGGCCTGACAGGAGAAGTGAGGGAAGCACATCTGCCGCCTTCTCCAAGAAGAGGGGATCTTGGCAACCCGTGGGCCAGAAGTGAGGTTTACAAAGGACAGACTGGGCTTTGGACGGGAGGCAATAGGGGCAATGAAGAACTGGCATGAAAAGAGGGGGACAGTCCCCTGCTGACACAAAGAAAGAAAAGGTTGCAGGAAGGTTGAGAACTACTCATGCCAGAAGTCAGCCCACAGAAATCAAAAATAGCTTCCCAGCTGTGCAATAGATATGTCATGGAAAGGAGAAAGAAGACAGAAATCACCCAAGCCTTTGCTTTTTCTGGAGGCCATTCCAAGCAGGGTTCAGTGATGATATGCACTCTGATATACAAACGGCAACCGCAAAATCCACCCAGAGGCAAACCAGTCAGCTGCGCGTTAGTACAGCCACGGTATGTAGAACTCCCAGGGTACTGTGGTATGTTACTGCCTCTTCCCCCCGGTCACCTCACCCCTTCCCCATTCCTGGGCACACTTCAAGGCTGCCGAGCACTGAGGGAAGAAGGAAGATTGCACAGTGATTTTGAAACTGGTACAGCCAGCCGTGACAGGCCTCTGTGTAACAGTGGCAGCTCGGCTCCTCCGTCTGATTGTAATCTGCTATTTTCCTGTAGGACCTCCCACCAAGCAGGATTTGTTTTCCTGGAAGAAGGATGAGATATCAGCATACTCTCTATGGCTTAGTTATATGTACAAGTTACATGCAAATGTCTTAAAAGTAGCACATGACCCAGTATAAAGTGGGGAACTGCAAGCACCGACAGCGGCAAGAAAAGGTGTAGGAATCTGTTCCAAAGACGACAGTGGAAAGCAAGAAGGACTTTGCATCTATCTGTAAATAAAAAATCACAGATTAAGTAAAGGAAATTATACAAAAATTGTGCGGCCCACATTGCCCAAGTACGATCTGCGGCATCGCGAGGACAGCGTGCTGTTTGAGGAAGGGTATTCTTGAGCTACAATCACTATTCTTGCATTCCCCACAAAAGTTCTCACCAATTTGAGTGTAACACCTGAAGTATCATATTTAATAAGTAAGAGAACGGACCTTGGCTCTGGGGAGCTGGACCCCACTCCCCACTCTGCCACTGACCTGCCATCTGACCGGGAGCAAATGAAATAATCTGTCTCTTCTTCCATCCCGCATGTGGCTCTGCCTGCTGCAAAAACTCCCTGGAGCAGGCACCGTCTTCAACTATTTTTGTACTGCTTAAAAAAATACAGGTTCAAATATTTTCACTTGACAAGTCTCATCCATAGCACAGACTCCTGAAAGGACACTGCTGGAAGGTACTCTATGCAGCACAGACTTCAATGTCAAACTTCTCTTCTTCGTTGGGATATGACAAAAACTTAATTCTCAAAAATGGAAAAGCAGTCTGACAGCACAGATCTGAGTACCTTAAACCACCAAGTCTGGTTTTCCCATGATAACTCCTTCACATTTACTCTTCAAGTCCAAATTTCTTTTCCCCTAGTCCTATTAATAGTATCTTTGCATTCCCTTCCCACCCTACATGCACAACACTTCTCCCCTAGGATTAATTTTATTTTGTTATTTCCTGCCCAGACTTTTAACTAAACTACATGGTTTGGCTTTAATAGCCGAGCTGTTGCAAAACCCTTTTCTGAGAATATAATAAAACTTCTGGGTTGAGTGACGCACATGAAAACCCACAAACAACATGCAGGTCTCCAACCACAAACTAGACAGAGAGATAAAGCCAATAGTAAGCTGTTCACCGCCCGCTTGCCAAACAGCACATCCTACTCATCAGAAATGGCAAAGCCCACCACAGAGGCAGCGATTCTCCAACTGCCTGAAACCCACAGAGACGGGAAAGAACAAGAACAGCGACAGGATATGGAGCAGCTGCAGTAAGTCTCTGTTCACGGGGAGTGCTCCAGCAGAGCCCTCTCCTTCTCACTCTCTCGGGCAGCTGATGGCCAGGACACGCAGTTCTCGTCTCGCTTGCTCTAAGAATGGCACGTGCTGCAAGGTGTGCCCCTGGATGCACGTCTATCTCCTCCTTACCGCAGTTTTTAAACTTCATTTCCCAGGGAGTTAATAGTTATGATCCCTAACCAGAGAAATTCAGATTCTTTTAAAAGAGAAACTGAGGCACAGAATGAGAACTATACATCGAGCAGCTTGGGGACAGCCAGGGGGACTCTGCTATACACCCAAGTGCCAGCTGATAATTCTTCAGAATATTAACAGTTTGAGACCAAGTTTGATTCAGTCATAGATGTCACAACCAAATGCCATGTTTTCACACTTCCACAGAACTTACAACGTTCTGCTCACTGGTGCCTACAACTTTTCCAGATGACCTGAAACATACACAACGTTTAGAAAGGCTTTTGCAGTACCCAAAACAAACAATTGTCAGTATTTAATCAACAAATCAAGCACATGTTCAAAAGCAGGTCATATTTCTCCTGTCCCAGGAGATGAGAACTTACCGAGTGTGGCAGCGCTTGAGAAGATGATGAGCACGAGCTTACGCCAATACTTCCAAACCTACAACCACTTACTGCCTCGCAATTTAACAAACCGGTGGCTGAAGATTTAAAAGGATCGGATCAATGTACGACCCAGCTCTTACATGTGGCTAAGAGAAATGCAGATCATCTATCTTCCTTCAGACAGGAATTAATCAGGAAGGAACTCCTCTATTAACCTCCTGCCAAGAACAGGACCTAGAGGGCAAGGGTGCACTCCCTGAAGCATCAGCCAGTAGCTGGGGCTGCAGGAGGACACTGCACTACCTGGGTCAGCATCTCGTACAGCAAGGGAGGTTCTGCATTTCTACCTCTCGAAGATAAAACTTCTAAACTCAGAGTTTAGCTGCATGGGACACTGGGGAAAGTAAGATGAGTCATTTTAAGGCCTCCAGTGAAAGTGGATTCACTTCACACCTTTAGCTGACTCTTAGCTATTTTCCCCAGTGCCATTAGATAGAGAAACCCTAAGTCAGACCAAAATAAATAAATAAATCTCGAGCAACCTGAACACCAAAGGGAATGTAAAAAGGTCAGAATCTGACTTGCCAAATTCGTCTTTGAAGTCATGCTCGGCAACCATGTGAGAAACTGATAAAGATCTCAGCAACCATTCGGAGGCCAGCAGCAGTGCGAGTGTACTTCAGGACACTTTTTTCAAAGTCATCTGAGTTAAAAAAAGAATAAAAGGTGCAACTGAGTTGATCCATGCAAAGGAAGGAACTAGTATTTCATTTTTATAGAGCAAGCTATTCTGTATGCCAGGCTGCTTGCTTTGAGGTGTGAAAGCTGAGGGCTGGGGAAGAGCCTCTGATCTGCACGAGAGCTTCGACAGCCCCTCTGCAGATGGCCGGCACAACTGGGCACCTTCCTGACCTCACCACACAAGGCACGCGCAGCGACTCGCTTGCAGGGACAGCCCAGCAACGAGGGTACCTGGCACATCTGAGATCTGCTTGTCACTACCTGCTCTGCCTCAGATTCCCATCTTCAAAGCAGCCATAAGAGCAGACCTGCTTTCATGGGTTTGGGGAAGATGATCGCAACAGCGCTAGTGACTCACCTGGATACCCCAGTAACAGAGCGAGATACCAACTTGGTGGAAAGCAGCAAACACCAAAGCAGTGGAAGTGCTGACTGGTTTCTGCAGTCAGGACTGAAATGCAGCAGTGCTCTGTGTGTCCAGAGCACAACCTCCCCTGGTACGCAGCAATCAAGGCAACCACCATTTGTGATCAGAGTGCTGTTGAGCCTGAACACTTCTCTGGGGCCAGAGTCTACCCGAAGAAATACACCAGGACAAAGTGCCCGACAAGAGGAAACACTAACAAGGCCAAAGAATCATTAGGCAGAAATTATGCTGAGGTTTTCCTGGTCTGTCCCGAGCCTGTGCACGGAGCCAGGAGCAGACGGATGGAGGATCACAAGACACAGCTCCCAGTCTCAGCTCTGGCAGGGATCTGCAGACGCAGGGTAAGCTGCTTCACGCGCACTGCGAGGCCCGCTGTTCAGTCAACCGTTCTACCAGTTCTGATTCAACGTAATGGTCCCCTTCCACTAAGAACAAACCCTCTGCAGCTCCTACTGTAGCCACACAACCCAGCACTGAGCTGTTCCTTTCCTGAACTTAAGCCTGCAGCAGCTGACTCACTCGAATGCCCCCCAGCTATCTAAATCGTTATCATCGCCTGATCACAGCCTCACCAAGCAGCAGCTGAACTCTCAGAAATTCTCTGTGAAGTAGCCTGTTGTACGTATAGGTGTAAAGGTTGTAACAGCATGGCCTGTTCCCTTTCCAGCACAGGGAGAACTAAACCAATGCCTGGTTTAAAAACAAACCTGCCTGGTAAAAAGGAGAGCGGGTCTGTACCCTTTTAACATGACATATGCTCAATTTGCAGTGAGAACTCATCCAAACCCATTCGTAGAACATTTCGTTCGACCACACAGAAAACCATCCTTCCCATCTGTGCTTTCACTAGCACTCGCATGATGCAAGATTCATCTGGACAGTCTTATAATCTCAAACTTCAAAGCTACCTTGAATTCAGCATGGAATTCAAACAGCTCTTTTCATGGCAAGTGCAAGAGGTGCACAGGAGCAAAACCCGCAACCCAAAACAAGAGGAAAAGATGCAAATAACACTTCAAGGAATTATTTGTATCCTAAAAATATGAGGTCACTTCTCACCCACATGGCTTTGCCCCAAGACCAACAGAAATGAATCCACTAAAGGCTGATATTTAGACACGTGTCTTCACCAGCCATATGTAAGTAAGGCCAAGTCAGCAGATAAAACATTTCAAATTATCTGATAGCAGATTCATTTGTTTATTTGAGATGGTATCTGAGAAGAGGAGCTCCCATACATGTCAGACACTGACTTACAGTCTGCGGAACTCATGTTCTCTCTCAGACCCAGCTGACTGCTCCAGCAAGGCAGCGTGGCAGAGTGAGCAGGACTCCTGTCCAAGATGTGAGCCCTGACTCCTGGGGTCTGTTTCCCATCCACCTCTCCATCGATGATACGAGTGCAAGCAAAGGCACCAGTTACGCAGGTTACTGCTGTGCTGGACCACAGGCACAGTGCTCTTTGAAGAAGACAACTTGTGGAACGGAGCCACTGCTTTGAATGCCCAAACCAGCCTACAAACATTACCATACTCACAAGACCCCATGCAGTAGCATCTTAATAAAAGTAAGAAAGGGGAAGAGGATTAAAAATAACTTGCAGAAAGTGAAGGAGCAGTTCTAAAAACAGGTCACAAAGGACCTAACTTTCAGTCCTCTGATCTAACCACTAGATCATATAGCAGCACTGCCCACGACGGAGCTTCTGAAGAGCAGAGGAAGTCAGAGCGATGACACGGACAGGGACAAGCACTGCCAGTGCCAGCTGCCATCGGGGGGTACCGCTCAGCCGGCTGCACCCCGCCCCAGGGAGGGAGCTGTGCTGGCCCACACCGGCTGAGGGGTACCCGGGGGGGTTGAGGGCAGCCTTACTTGCAGCAGCCTCTGCACAGACAGGGCTGAGGAGGAAAGGAAATAAGTTTCTCAATGCATTGCTAAACAAACCCTGCAAAACAGGACCCAGCACAAGCCAGCAGAAAAGTGTACAGACAAGGTATGATCTGGGGGGAGAAAGAAAGCCTTAAGAGCAATTAGTAAATAAAAGCACAGAGAGGTAGAGAGACAGGGAGAAACGGAACACCAGATGGATGGATTTTCCTTTGAACCTTCAGTCATGCCCGAGGCTGACACAATAGCCACTGCCCAAACACTACAGTATGTTATTTCTGCTTTGTCAGATGATGCAGACAGCATAATTTCTGGGTCACTTGGAGGCCACATACCACCCCCTTTCTCTCCCCTCCTTTCTTTTGCACAATCCCAGTGACTGAGAGCTGTAAACACTCAGTTGAGGCCTCCCTATCTACGAGTGGGAGGATGAAACCACACAATCAATCGGTTCCCTGTGCCTCATAACATGATCCTCTTCAAAGATTTCATCCCAGGGAGACATC
The DNA here is from genome assembly GCA_033439905.1 of Ceryle rudis. Lineage (NCBI taxonomy): Eukaryota > Metazoa > Chordata > Aves > Coraciiformes > Cerylidae > Ceryle > Ceryle rudis. Next base: position 25,075 of record JAAGNO010012843.1, on the reverse strand, counting down.
TGAGCCTAATGCAGCTACAGGAACAGTCCTCTGCTTAAATATCAAGATTTCACACCCATTGAACACTAAAAATGAACCCACCCCCCCTTCCTTTATAACCCAAGGACATGCAGCTGGAACAGGATGATTGAGAGCACTATGCAAGACTAAGAACTGTACTTACCATTTGCTGAGCACAACCCTGCTGCTGCCACACCAGATCTGCAGCTCAACCTCCTCTCAGACTTCTCTGCAGCGCCCATCTCGCTTCTTCAGCTCAGCCATGCTTCATTAGGCTTAACTGTATTTACATATGGAGCGCAGGAAAACTAGTACTTCCTCTTGCAAAGCATATACTGAAGGATATCTTGACTCCAAACTGACCCACGGAACTGTTCAGGTATGCCATCCACTGACGAAATTAGTGCATGTGCCAGTCAGCAGGCCTATGGACTCACCCTGCTCTGAAGAATATGTCTGTCCAAGCACAGCACACCTGCTGTTCCCACATCTGATTCCATTCACAGGGTCCCCAGATCCTGTATCTGTTCACATGCAGCCAAATCTCAACTGGGTGACCATCTGGAGGAGTATCACCGTCAGTCCGGAACCTGCTCCTCAACAGCTAAGGCTTCACAATGTCTAGTTTAGCAGAGTCTTGGCCTTCACCCAAGGTCTTTGACAAACAGTTTAGCATCTGTCAGAAATGGACTAGGCAGAGCTACTCGTGCCTTTGGCAAGACAGCGAAAAGGATCTCCTGAGATCCCTTCCAGGGATTCTACACTGGCTGAGACACTGACCTGCACTGTAACAGCACCGAAAGAAATCTGGAGGGCCCCAAGAAATCAAGAGACTTCCATCTCCCTGCCCCAAGCAATGATCAGCCCTGAATAAATCTTTCTTGACAGTTAGGGAAACCTATGCTCAGCCCCCTCCTCTCCTTCCCATTTCTCACACGCTCCTAAGCAAAGCACTGCAGGCCAGATCCCCTGCAGACTTCAACAGCCAGTTAGGAGCTTACATACTTCGATGGTTCTGCATCTTGTAGGCTTCAGGGCTCAGTTCCCAGTTTGTTAGCGTGTACACAGTGCTGCCCTGCTTCACTGAGCTGGGGAAAAGGGAGGAATTTAGGAGGTGCTCAGATCCTAATGCAAACAGTTACTTGTCCAACCTACCTGCTGTAATCCGTAAAGTTCTACGGAGGTGAACACAGGCCAAAGATAACACTGACAGTGTGCTTCTCTCTCTAACTGGTCACGGCCTTGGCAAATCCACTGCATCCCTCCTCCCGTAAAGAACACAACTACCCTACATCCCCTGCGGGCTTTGCAAGGATCGCAGCCAGAAAGCAGCAAGTGACAGGGAGGAAGATCACAAAAAGTTCATGATCTGGAGAGGAAACACCAGATCACGTTTTGGGGGATAGGGGCTGTGTTACAACTCATGGATCTCTCTAATATTCAAAACTTTAAGTGCCTCTACAGATATCATCCTCCGTCATTTTTGATTGCACTAACCATTCTCACACAGCCGTGAAAGAAACCTCAGGTATATTTGATGGTGTGGTGGGGGAGGCAGCCAACAACCTGTGCATGTGTAAACCTGCAGCACAAATAAAGAAGCAGAGTTTACAGCAAAAAATATAAACGCAGACACTTCCTTCAGCAAGGTCAGGAAGGGAATGACTAATTCTAGGTCCCCGTCATATTCTTGCACTTCCCTTTCCTCTTCATTGCAAGCCTCATCCTGCAAGGTACTGAGCACCCCCAGCTCTGGGAGACAGTGAGGGACCAAGAGGCAGTACCTTGCCTGTCTAGCCTGAATCTCCAGTGCTTGGCCTGAACTGAACTGAGAGGTCTTTGCAGGAACTGAGCTCCTTAATGAAGCAGTTTACCGCCCAGGATGCTGTCCCTAATCCCAAAGGGTTTCCTCACATTTCTCTCCCCCCTGCATTCCCAACCAGCTCCTTTTACACATTTCTAGATCGGTAGTCTCAATAAAATAAAACACATTCACAAACCTCCCACCTGGCTGGGGAATGAGACAGGTAAGCACCTTGTTCTCTGCAGCACTTGGACTTACTAGCAGAGCGAGGGAAGGAAACAAAAGACAAAATCCAACCCTCTGCTTGTTTGACTCAATTATTTGAGCGCTTCAGGAGTTCCACCTTCTCCTCCTCCCTCTGACACACACTCGCTTCCCCAGACTGCTGCTGGGCTGGACTTCGGGGAAGAGGTTTATAGAGCAAATGTTTAAGTCTATGTAGGAGCAAGCTGCAGGTCTTAGAGCTGAAGACGTGTCCCTGCACGCCAGGAAATCTTAGCTAGAAACTTATTCTGTGAAATGCTCCAAATTATTAGCTTTCCGCTAGAAAGAATGGAGCTACTTTGGCAGGGACCGGGGTCACAGTTCTCTTTTCACAGCCACTGCGTGAGAAGGCTGCCATGGCTCACTGCTCACATTTTGTTTTTCCAAAAGTCTCTTTGTGGCCCTTACTGGTTAACATTTGCCTATAGCAAGCACATGGGCTTTCAAGCACGAGTTTGAGTACAAATACAGTATCTAGAGTGGAGATACCCGAATCCAGATTCCCAGCCCACAAAAGAACACTTTGACTGAATCTAAACCATGTAGTCCCACTTAGAAAGTGGAGGAAACTGTAGCTGCTGACACAGTAATAGTTGTATGAGGAAAAATACACAGGAGGCTGATAAGCAACAACTGGCCATAGCTGTATGGCTCAGCGCTGCACCAGCTGCTTGGCATCATACAACAGCCTGGAAAGATTCTAATCAGCACCTGAAAAATGATCACACACACGAACAAAGACAACAGGCTCCAAGTTTAGCATCTTCAAGCCAGGTACAATGTCCATTACTTTTATGAATTCCCACGGAAACTCCGCACAGCACGTGGGTTGTTGGTGCCCAGTCAGGAAAGGAGGAAGGGGTTTTTGGTTGTTTCTTCCTTGGTTTGTTTTTGTTTCAGAGAAGTGTATTGTCACAAACAGTTTGTTAAAACCAGGACTTTTCTATGAAAGTGACTTAAGTAAGTTTCTCAGTGTCAAAGCATTCTGTGGAAACACGTGAAAGTTTTCAAAACATATTCTAACAAAACCCTGCATTTAAAAAGGGTTAACTTCTGCATTAAATGTGTAATGAAAGGAAATATACCAGTTCACCATCAGAACTTAAGCATTGTGTGTGTGTCCAGAAACTACTTTATGCAGAATTTGTGAAAAACCTGAGCCTGACTTTTCACTCCAATTGGAGACTGGGAAAGGCCTTTGGAGCAGCAGGGAAGTTCTGTTTGCCATCACTCCCACCCAGAACTCCCGATTCAGAGACCATCCCAGAGCATCAGCCTGTAGAAACATTTCTACAAAGTGATTTATGCGCTTGTTCACCTTCACTCCATTTATCCACTGAGCTTTGCAATTTTTTACGTCTTTCACTTTCCATGCTATACAATGTCCTTAGGAAACACTCTTCAAAATACTTCATCACCCCTTTGGCACGACGTGCTTAGTTAGATCCCTTTTGTCTTAAAGTGCCTCCTCTGATTATCCACTGGAGAAGTTCAGCGGCCTCTGGGGTTCGGGATTTCTGCTCAATCTCGTGCTCCAATGCCTGCACCAGAGGAGGGACTCTGCTGAGTGACAGCGACCAGAAACCAGAAAAAAACCCCATGACTGCTTATGAGAAAATAACAAGCCATTGTAACAAGGCTGTATGCCGCTTTGTAACGGAGATATTCCCCTCTAAGGAGCAGGGGAAAGACAAAGGGATTCTATGTTGTATTTTTCTGCCTGCAAACTGACAGTTCTGAGAGCTGGATACAAATTCATTCCTTAAGCTTTGAAGAGTTGGTTGGCTGCACTGAAAAAATCTCATCGTTATACAAAGATCAGTCATGTTTTTGTCACTCCTTTCATTTACAGTATTTAACCCTGGTCTTTCCAAAAGGGACATGAATTAGTGAAACTACCAACTTTCCCAGGGTGCTCTGGAAAAGGGAAACGCCACCTCTGCAACGCACGGCTCCGAATGCCGCTGGTGCTCTAGGGCACAGTCAGTGCCCACAGAGAGCTTTCCTCATGCTTGGCTTATTTGAAATTGGAGCACATCAGCTCTCCTTCCAAAGCTCAGCTGTTATGAGGATTTCCACAGATACAAAACTTACATCTGTTTGGCCATCACGTGATGAGTGAGCAAAAGAGCGGGGCTCCCTAAGTCACACCAGTCTTTCTTTAGTATCCAGCTTCTGAGTCCAAAAGATCTTAACCAAAATTTTCTACCTCCACCCTTTCTTCACAGTAATTTCTCTTCTGTGTTTTGGCAAAGGGGATTTATAAATTCAACTGGATTGTTTACAGTATAATCTTGAAAGTGCAAGTAATGAGCAGCAGACTATTATTAGCTTTCCAGCTGTGACCTGATTCAAGGAATACTGAAGTTATCTGAAGCTGATTTTCCAGATTCATGGGCTTCCCAGAACTCTGCATCAGGTCCTGTTTGTGTTGTCTGTACCATAACAGCACAGCTGACATTGGAGCCTCGTGCTTGGTTAGGTGAGAAACAGGCGTTGGTGGCTCAATACAAGCAGTTTGGGCGCCCAAACTTCTCCTCACCCTGGTGTTTCGTGTTCTGGAGACCATTTCCACAGCCCACCTGCAAAATACCCTCACCTCGAGTCTGGTCTCCACAACCCTGCCACAGCCAATCATCTTCAGCTGACAAGAGAAAGGGAGAGGAGTGAGCTCAGTCACTCCAAAAGAGGAAGCTATAGCATTGCTCACTACCTTGAGGACTCGCCTGCCCTTCTTTTTGCTTACTCAGCAGATGTTCTGAAATCAGCTACTCGGCTTTTAAATGCACCTGCCAAAACCTGATTTCACAGGAGACACAGCCACCCGCTGAATTCAGCTACTGCTACTCCCCTGCTCCAGCGAGGAGGAGCACGGCACGGACAGGAGCCTCACTACTCCTAACACGGCACCAGACACAGCTTGAACTACCACCTGCTCATTCCTCTGCCGCAAGCTGACACCTGTAAGGGCAGGATTCCCAAAGGTTCTATGACTTGAGTTGCTTTTGAGCTCTGCTGCAGCAAAAAAAGGGAAAATCTACCCCATGAAGGAAAATACTATTTCTAAAAATAGCCATAGTCGTTACAAATTCAGGTCTGCCATGTATGTTACAGGCACCAGTGCCAAGGCTCCGTGTTCTCTTCTCACGAGACATGGAGCTTGCTCCAAGCTCCTACTAACAGCACTACTTTCCCTGAACCTTCTCAGCAAAAAGCAGTGGATTCTTTGAATGCATCTGAATACCCTTGAGGGGAAAAGGGGAGGAAACATATAAAAGGGGGGGGGGGACAAAAACTAACTTGCGTAAAAGCTTTTATTTCTTTATGTAAAGATTTTTGTATAACTGGCAACAGTTATAAGTTTAAGAATAATTTAGCATCACACAGCTGGAGAGATTTCAGCTCCTGGGAGTAAATTCTCTGTTGCTACAGGCCTCTCTCCTCCATCCTGCACTTTCTTATAGCAGCACGACATGCCCCGAGAACAGATTTCTCCAGAGCAGCTAAGAGGCATGCAGCTGTAAAAACCTTGGGCTCTGAACTATAACTGGATTCTAAACGTGTAACCCATGCAGAAAGAGAAAAAGCATTAAAAAAATATTTTTATTTACACTGTACTTGATATCAAATATTCCCCACCGCTCCATATTAACATCTGTTTCTAACGGATCCACTGTTTACAGTCGGAAAATTCTGACACTACACAAGAATCAAACCACCCACGTGGGCCACTGCCTTCCACAGTGTCCCAGAGAACACTCACCTCGAGTGTAGAAGTATTAATTCAGGGGTGGGAGGTTCTGTGTTGTGGGGTCTGGTTTTTTTCCTTTCTGCTTCTCACAGAGAAAAAGGAGGGAGATAGCTGAAAAAAAACCATGCAGTTTTGGTTGTTGGGGTTTTTTTTTTGTTAATAAAATATGTCAACTATAGGAAATTGCTTAACTGGAATGTGGCAACTTGCTACACTCTCTGAAAGTGTCTTTTAAAACAGCAAACCAGCTTTGTTTTAACAAGCTGCTATAAGATTGCATTTTGGGATTTTCAGAAAGGACAAAATACTCTAAAACCTGCTCTGTTCAAAATGCTTTGAACCTATAAAGCAAGCTTCCTGGTTTCAGATTTTAACAGGAAAACAGAAAAGCTTTGGTATGTTCTGCCATGCAGTGGGATCGGAGGCTTTCAGTTTGCTATCTATTTTAGCGAATGCTTCCAGAGCACTACGTACAATGCACTGAGGCACGAAACACAAGGATGAAAAATCTTTGCAAGCACGACTGAGATTCAGCTGCCAAGTAGAAAGCGGGTCACCCACAGCTCAGCTCTAGAAAAGACTCCTAAAACAATTAAGAAATAAAATGGGAGTCAATTGCATGAATTTTCTTTATCTTTCCTCTAGGGCCGAGTATATCATTAGTGAGTGGGAAACATACGGAGTTTGCTTCCCTGGCCAGCTCGCTCTCTTTCCTTCTCAGAAAACAAACATGTAAACCCCAACAGCTTATCTTTCCAATTCCTCTCTCTCCGCAGCCCCCCGCACCCTCAGGTCAGCCTCTCCACCATCACAAACCAGCAACATCAGAGTCTCCAGGCGGCTTCTGCGGAGTGCAGCTGACTGACAAGTGGGACGACAATGTAAGGGAACCGAGAGCCTAGCCCATGAGGTGCAAGACATGCCTCCCGTCAGACAGGCACCCCAAACCAGCTCCCATGCAACGTGGTGAGTAAGCACATGGCACAATTCAGCTACAGGACAATGAACACAGAAATTCCAGTTATGCCTGAGGTACCCTCAGCTGAAGAATCACTTATTCTCCAAACCACTCCTGATTTCCTAGTGTAGAAGTACCCACACTCTAGTGCATTTTCTGTTTGCAGAAGGCTGAAGTTTGAGCTCAGCGTGAGAAGTAGGGAAACGCTACAAAGCAGAAGAATGGTGCTGCAGAAAGCTTTTATTTATTGTCTTTTTCCTGATTTTGTTTTGAGGTTACTGAGGTGAGCTATGTGCACAAGCTCTACTGTTTTACTCTGCTATAAAATTGCTGGGTTTCTTTGACTGTGTGTTGAATGAGGTTTTGTACTGGACCAGTTCTCCTTCCTTCCTACTCCCGCTGCTATTCTGCAGGGGCATGAACAGAAAGACTGAGGCAACAGGAAGAGTAGGAGCTGCCTCTGCAGAGACAAAGCAGGATGTGACCTCTGTTCCCTGAACAGGGCACAAATGGTCGGATCATGACATCCAAGCTGGTGTCTCCCTAAAGGACAGACTAGAGCAAAGACCAAAGTGAAGCTGTTAATCTTTGGTTAGAAACTGTCAATTTAATGACATCATTGATGCTTCATAGGAGGAACTTAATTATTAACTGCAAAGAACTTAAATTAGTGGCTACTCTGATGGACTCTTGCTAAATAAAGCTCAAACACTCTAGTACTCAATGGAGCCTCAACGCTGCTAACTTTGATCTTGCAAAGTATTGGTGCTGCTCCTACCCGAGAGCATCCAGCTCCTGCAGCCCTGGTGCTCTGCGGGCATAGGAGAGGGTGTCTGGAAACCCGTGTGACCTGTTTGTGCAGCTCAGAGGCTACCCTTCCCCACTTGGGTTGTGCTGCCCTATTAAACTTCACCTTTGAATTTAACAGCCGCCGACACTGGTTTGTTCCCATGAGCTGTCTGACCCCAGTTTCCCAGGGCAGCACACAGATTACGAGCTGCAACAAGGCCACGAGAGAGAATTAACCATAAGGTAGTTTCATCTCCAAGTACAGATACTGAGCTGCACAAAGAATCTTTTCAGCCTCAAACCTAAAAACCTGCTGGGTTAGCATGCAGCCAAGTTAAGGGTGCCTGACTGCTCGCAGTCAAGCTTCCCTCACTAACTCGGGGCCCCCGTGCTGGCTGTAGTAACCTTCGAGTTACTGTTGTTCAGACTGTCCAGACACCAAAGATGGTACCCAAATGCTAGAATTTCATCCTTTGAGGGTAGCGATTCACCTCGTTCAGCCTCTTTAATCTCCAGTCTCTAGACCGCGTCAACAATTTCTGAACATGCCTGCCTTCAAAGCCAGCGCCTTCGATGACCTTGCCTATGAAGGATTTCTGGTAGTATCCTAGATAATAAGAGAAAAAAAAGGATTGCAGTTAAGATGAGTAGCTCGGTTAGCGGTAGCCAGGCTGACTGAACTCCAGAGTAGCTATACCCACATACCAGAACAGGGTTGTGATGGCAGGTGCCATTGCTCAGGCCACTGAAGTCAGAACAGCCACGTCTGCAGGGACCACTGCAGTCCTAGCCCCAGCCTAGCAAGGTAGTTCTGCACGTTTTACTCAGCTAGCCCCCAGCCGAGGAGTCCAAACACATATCGAGGCAAAGCTAAAGCCTGCAGAGTTTAAAAAGGGAAGCTCCCCCTGCTCTTTTAGAGCTTGCACCTCCCTGGATGTATCTCCTCTCCTGGAAGGGACCTCACTTAGGTTGGTACGGATGACTGGTGAAACAGCTTCTTGCAGTGCTTCAACTCCAGCTTGTTTTTCCTGTTTAGCTGAAACACTTGTGTATGAAGCTAAGTAAAACGCAGCTAGGGTTTGTTTGTGCTTCCAAAGGGTATATGTTCTGTGCTGGAAACGAGTACCTCTAACCAGACTGACTCTGTACTACAATAATAACTGGAAATGAACTCTGGACCATCGGCTCCCAGCCACTCTGTGTTAGATCATGTTGCATAAATAATAGCCAAGTCTGGGGGAGGGGAACACTCTTTCGGTGACACGGAGCAACCTGCCTTCTGCTGCTACTCTTCCAGCAGCTGCACAAAGCGTCAGACCAGTGATGATATAGATGAAACCAAACACAGCAGTGGGAGAAAGAGAGGGGAAAAACTCAGGGGTTACACAGCAGCTGACAGTAAGGGGACCAGGCTATAAAGCTAACTACAACATAGTTTCACTTGAGTTTGAACATTAAGACTAGCAGATAACCTGTCAGGAGTGTGCTTCAAATATCTAGTCCAGCTAAGCAGTGCCCAGCTCCATTTGTCCATAGTCATGCCATCTGTAATCACCATTCCAACGTGAGAATTACAAGTGCAATAAACATGCAGTGAAGTCCCTTCTTATCCCAACTTCAGCATTGTCCTGTCTCCCAAACACTATCAGGACTCCAAGCTCTTTCTCTGAAAAGGTTTGCCCTAGCTACCCCCCAAGAGAGGTTACAAAATCTGTGGCCAGTGGAAATGCTCTCGTGACTAGGTGGACAGCTTGCAGTGCGTTTCAGCTGAGACTGTATTGTGCTCAGCATTCACTTAGGAACATTAAAAACTTCCCTCTTGTCTCTGGTCATTCTGAAGAAGGAGGAAGGATAAAAGAGCCCAGGCTGAGTATAGGCAGTTCTCCCTCTTACTGCAGGGGGGAATTGTAGAGTACACTTCTCAGCCCAATTGTTCCTTCTGAGGAGCCTTTCAAAACATGCTGACACATCCAGGGTATCTACACAATAAGACTGTAAATTAGTCTTTTCCTTCACAAAAGGCTCATGACAAATGATGGTCTCCAATGAGATACAATGACCTGCTAAATTGTCTACTGGTCTCTTGGGGGTTTCCAGGACCTCCCTGAACATCATTTCCTAGAATCCTCAAGTCAAACATCTGCACTTACCCGCTGAAAGAATGCATGGCTTGAGTACTGGTACAGTCACTTTTCCACAGGCTAGTCTCGATTCCAAACTATACTAATGGTGCATCAGCAGCCTCAGAAAAAGCTTCAAGCCCTTGAAAGTGCAGAGAAACACCTTAAGAATAACTGGACTTCAAAGCATTCCCGCCATCATTCCAGTGGCAGAGATTTTAAAGCTAGGTGTGAACAAATGAAATCTTTACACAAACTGAATATTATTTAGGTCATGGGTAGCAGTAGCTGCATGATACAGGGTCACAGATGATAGCATCAGTACGAAATTTCTTGCCAAATACACGTCTGAAAAGGAAGAAACAAAGAGAGTTGGTTCTGGATGCACGGAAGAGGCTGAATGAGCTGCAGCAGCAAAGCTGATACGTTGAAGAGAGGAGCAAGGAAGAAGGCAATAGAGGAGGGTCGAGAGCAAGAGACAGGCTTTGGAAGGTGAAATAGCTCTGATGGCACTGCCATCACTGTCGAGGTATTACACCAGTTTACTGTGGTGTTGGCCTCATATGTGAAGCAAGAACAGTAAGTTAGGAGCACTTGTCACATGGCCTTGTAATCTTGGTAACAGTTCTTTGTCCTTGTGCAGTAGTGTAGAGAAGTAGTAAGTTACAACTTTTGATCTGGAAGCACTGGCCTTTTGAGGGCACCTTTTGTATAAATCATTGAAGTTTTTTTATAGTTTGCACAGCAGCAATGGCAGAATGGCTGGAGACAGGATGACAATCATTATATTCCCCTTTAAGCCCAGTTTTAAACATTGTGCAAGATAACTACATCAAATTTTGTACTTGGCTGTGCAACTACAAAGTCTGGACAATTTCTGCATCAACATTTACAGATCAGATGCGCAGGATAAATCAACCCAGGATTGTTTCTTTAACATGCATATGGGTGAAATAACATCAGCACAAAGTCATCGGCCCGATGTCAGATCTGGCCTTCCATGGTGCACCAAATATCCTTCCTCCATACACTCAGCTGAGATTTGTGCCTCAAAACTGAAGGCATATTACTGCCCTCTGTTCTGGATCAGGTCACAAAGCTTCACCCGAGCTGTATTTCTCTGTCTCACCACAATGAATCCATCAAGGGGAGCAAGACACCACCAAGACCCTGAAAAACTATCCTTTTAAATCCTACACTGGGAAGAATTTGACAGAGGCAAGAAAGACAAACTCATCTTCCAAAGTACTTCCTAATTTTCCAGTAATGAAGGGAACCCGAGTAGTACCTACAGCCTGCACACTAAGCCCTAAAAAACGCACCCCGGCTTATGCTCACTGTAAATGCCAAGTAAGCATAATAAATACCTGGAATAAGGTTTCCATAGTTCTGTAACACTGATTATCTATCTTCAAACTGCAGTTTACTTCAGAGGCTATGTAAATAATGAAGGGAAGACGGTTATTGCTATAAACTTACAGGTACACTTGGGTGGAGGCAGGCAGGTTTCCTCCCATGCTGGGGCTTTCTCACAAAGAATGTGAGTTGAACTGTAAAAAAACCAGTAATGTTGCCAAAACAAGCATCCACAAGATGAAAGAAGGGGTATCTTAGAGCTGTAAAGTTTTCACCACCTTAGGGACAGGTGAAACAAGGCAGCGGAAGAATCCTTCTATACTCTAAAAATACCCACTTTCTTGGTTTATTATCTTTGCTATTTGAGTTGGTTTTCACGATCCTGCCCATTCCAAAAACATTTGCTTTACATCAGACCAAGTTCTGAAGACAGTACAACAGCACTTCTGCTTAAATAGCTGAAGCTTCAAGTGAGGGTCAAGGCCACACTGTTTAAGGTACTCAACCTTGAAAGGCACTTATAAAAGAAATGAGCCAGCAGAGACTAGAGCTAAATTCAGCTCTTACCCTAGTTTTAAACTGCCTCAACTCCTTTGTTTTCAGCACAGTGACATTCAGTTTCTACTGCTGTAAAGGCAAGTGGGCTCACGTAACCCGCCATTCAGCTCTTGTCGCCTGGATAACCCCAAGGAACACAAGCGGGGTCCTAAGTTAAAGCCACCTGTACTCTTTGAGACAGATAGGTCCCTTACGCGATATCTTTCGCAGACCAAGTGTTCCATCAAGTGATACGGCTGTAAATAATTTACCAGCAACCCCATAACACTTGATTAAAACCTACTGAAAGAAGATCTAATTAAATTGTCTCTGAAAGAACAGATAATGATATGACGCAGTGTAAAGGGCAGATGGCAAGCAGAAGCTCGTCAGAACATGAGAAAATAATTTAGAAGGTACCTTTATCTGTAGCGGGCTGCGGTGATCTCCACCTGTCTGATGCTGGCTGTTCTGGGGGTCGTTCCTTCATTCTGCCTTTGGGCATCTGAAGTGACAGCAAGAGTACTGGCTGTCCTCACGAGCGGCACTTGGGCACCTGTAGAGTAAGTACCTAATCTCTTAGGCAACGCAGGGCCTAAAATCTGTTCTACAAATAGGTCAAACTCGGACAGCCAGGCAGCGGCAGACATGCTGCGGGGTTTCAGAAGAGACGAATACCCTGGCCTATTTCAGGCTTATTTCTGGCCGGGGTAAATGGACACACACCTCCAGGCTGGGTCCCTGTCTCCAAGCACAGTAAAACTGAGCAGATTACTGAGTGGCAGAACAAAGTTAGGGCGAACACGGGGACTGGGCTGAACGCAGAAGGCCAAGCAGAAACTGCTCCAGTGCAATCCTCAATACTTTTTAAAAAGTTCGCAATGCAGACACCCAGAAGAATAGCTCTCGCCCATATAAGCCCACATTAGAGGATGCAATACCCAAAATAAATCATCCCTCCTCATACGGAGCTGATGCCAGCCCTCAGCCACAAATACATATTTATAGCCCCATTTGCCAGCACCTGGAAACAGGTTTCTTTTGAGGGCATATTGCTAACTACCTTCCCCATTCCCCAACGGCAAAGGCAACTGGAAATGAAAGCAGCATTAAAGGATATTAAAATCAAAATTTGGCAGGTACCCGGCCACACCATTGCTAGGCAGATTTGGAAGACAGCCCTTTAGGTGGACAACAGCCATGAAGGAAAGCTTTTTCCAGCCATTCCCTTGGGAATCAGCTGCTCCACCTGCAACTGCAATGGCAGGGGCACGGCGATTCCCAAATTACCAGAGACCGAACGGGAAATGCTTCCAGTGTTCCCTGTGTCCTCCACCCCAAATTTTGAAGCCAGCTAAATCTCAGAGTCACAGCTACTTGCACTAAGGGGCTGGAGGCTCAGCATCTAGAAGAACTCTAAAGAATTCTAGCAATGCAGAGACCGGCAGTCTTGCTTGCTGGTACTGTTCCCACACCACCGAGGCTTTATCCGGACAGCTGACAAAGAGCACGCTGCTAACCCACCCTGCAAACTAAACTCCCAGCTGGAGTGCGGAGACTTTGTTCTTTGCAGTATAAAGGGGCCATGCCTGGTAATCGAAGAGACCTCACATCAGGCTCCCGGTGTCAGGAATACAGAAAAGGCTGAGCCAGCCTATTTACGTAGAGGATCCATGAAGAGTGAAAGGGAGAGGCAGGGATCGGACCATGCGTTTCCTCGTGTGTTACCCCTTCCCCCCTGCATCTTGGTTTGACAGCTGCAGGAAAGACCAAGCCAGAACTGTGCAAAATTGCTGAGTCAGGCTATTGCTGTGGGGCCTCTGAGAGGCCGCCCACAAAGCTTAAGTCAGAGGACAAAGCCTTGTGATAGGGCAGAAAGCTGGAAAGAGAATGCAGGTTAAACCTAGTAGAAGGATTTAGTTAGTCCTGGCTAAATCAGCACACCCAAGGCAGCCAGAAACGAGCATGGGTTCTGTGAGCTCCCCAGCACCTTGCTCAAAGCTCTTCTGACTTAGAGCAGTAGTCTCCAACAGTGAGGAAGATGCCCCAAAATGTGCCTTGGGCAATTAGGAGGCCTCTGTTGCCACAGAGCTCAGCTACAAAGGGGTCTCTGCCTTTACCACTCCGAGGGAGGGCCAGCGTTCTGGATGGCTAGCCATCATAACTTCAGCTGCCCTCATGAGATGTTAAACTCACTGATGTGAAGGGTTAAGAAAACCTGGCCTCTGGAGCTAGACAGGTAACAGGCATTTCACATCCCTTCCCTTCCCACAGGCCTCCATACCAGCAGCGTGTTAGCCCTGAACTCACTGGGCAAGAGCACCCACAGCAGTGTGTGTGTGTGTGTGCAAGCTCTGACTGCTCCACTCCTGCCAGAGCAGGCATGTTGTCACAGAGATGCCTGAGCCACCAGCACTGGTCGATGCTTCCTCTCCCCAGCCTCTCTCACCCACCCCACTGCAAACAGCTCCTAGCTGCTCCACTGCGTCATAAAGTTTAACACAGTAGTCAAACTCCTGTCCGTGGCTTTAAAAAGGAGTACCTTGGAGGTGTCGTCTCTGCGGTCTTTTCCCTGTGCTACCATGAAAAGCTGGGTGCTTTGATGCCTGATGTTAAAAGTCTCTCTCAAGTCACCCTTCTTGGCACAAGAGCTCAAAAGGACATCGAAAAATCTGATAGTAAAATGCCACAGGCTGGATCTGCCCCTTCATTACAGGGCACAGCAAAGGCAGCTTGACTCAACTACAGAGAAGAGCTGCAAGGAGCATCCTAACGCTACCGCGGCCCTCAGCTAAGAGCAGCACCGCCTCACCCCCGCCTGCCGCTGCCGAAGTACTCATTTCTCACTCAGATGAAGGGATAGACGCTACTACCTGCCACTTGAAATCTTACATTGCATGGTGACCATTAACTTCAAAGCTCTTCGCCTCAGACCACAAACTTGTTATTCTTGGCAACCGAGGCAATTTGAATAACACAGTAAAAACAAAATAAGGAAAGAACAGATCAGTGGAACTGGAGCATGCCTTGGCAGCAGAATGGTGCTGTAGGTTTAGTTTCCATAAGAATGAAAAACTAAGTATTAGTTTCAGCCTAGTAAAAGCATTCTGCTAGCTCTTGCTAAGTTAGCTACGCCCCCAGGTAGAGACTGGCAGATGATAACTGATAAGGCACATTTAGTTAGATGCAAGTAGGTAATCACTGCGTTCAACATCATTATAAAAACACCTTCCCCCGAAGTAGGATTGTATTTCCTACAAATGTGGTCTCGGCACAAATCCAGCCTGTGTTTCAGTGCAGTAGCTAAAGACCTGGGCTTACAGCAGCTCTCCTTTCTCCCTTCAGACCTTCGTTTTCACAGATTCCACTCAAGTCTCTGGCCATGACTGCCAAGGGCCCAGGAATTTAGGGCACACGGAAACTCTGCCTCGTTATGCCCATACGAAACGCCCAATACAACAACAATACAACAGCGTGTAAATCAGGCCTGTAGCAGTCAGCCAGTGGTTCCACAAACACCACACTTAACCCACAAAGCAAGACCAAACCAGTTTTAACACAGATAATATCCTGGCTTAATACAAATGGGGTTGAAAAGCCTTTTGATATCTGCTGTGGGGTCTCTCACAGCTTAGTTGTGTGAGTAGGTGCCAAGAGTCTGCGGTGTTTGTTACCTCATCACTATGACCTTCTTTCTTTCCCAGAGTGCTTACAGACACCCTTGTGTTTCAATGGGAAAAGAGGGGAAAAAAACCTTTCTCTTTCCAAAGGGAGCAAGTTGAAGGCCTGTGCAAGCTTCCCCAAACAGACCAGTCTCCTGATACCTGTGTGTTTTAAGTCAGTTGTTTCCTTAAAGCAAGGGAGAACAGACGAGGAGAAAAAGCGAGGGAGAATACACACAGCTTCCAAAATTCACTAAAGCGAGGGGAAAAAAATATTGCCTCTGATCTGCACCAAGAGAGTTTAATACTACTGACTGGTGCTGGTCTGAGGCACTCAGAACTGTTTCTGTAGAAATTGTGGGAGAGTTAAAGTTAGAAGTCTTCGTGAGAAATGTTTTACTTTGTGGAAAGTTTCAGTTTTGGTCAGAAGGACAAAAGGCCCTTAAACTGAAATGTTTTGTTTGGCAGATGAAGAACAGTTTTTTAAGAGGGAGACATCTAAAAAACATTGGGAAGCTTTAAGCAACACAATCTTACTTCTTCTGCTTTTTTCAGTGGAGCTATGCAACTGTATCCCAAAGCAGGATTTAGTCACCTAGCTTACTCTAAAGATAAAAAAAGAGGAAAACACTTCTCTGGAAGATGAAAACTGTTGCTAGAAAATTCTCCATGCTTTAAGGATGGGTAGGGAAACAGGTGTGGAGTGGTTCTCCTAGAGCAGTACAGGCAGCCTAAGGGGCACGGACACGCTTCTTCCAGTAACTGTACTTACAGGACCATTTACCTCCCCTAACGTCTTTCAGTGCTGATACCTGGTTCACGTTCTCAATCTGTAAAACATATTAATTATTTCTCCATTCCAGTTCATTTGGCATCACTAATAACTAAAAATACCACCTCACGCTGGAGCCTGCAAGCCTCAACAATAGCCCACACACAGAGGAGCAAAGAGAAGCTCAAGACTTCCTTTCTAAATTTAGATTGCTTCAAACAGAAGTGAAAGTTCTTTGATAAATCAACAAACCCATGTTTTAGAAGCACATAAGGAGAGTAGAACTGGGCAGGAAAGTGCTTGCCTGCCCTGCTAAACTTATTCACTAAAGGCTGCTGAAGCTTTGCAGGGACGCAGACCGGAGGCTCCTGGCTGCATTGTGAACACTGGGGTAAATTACCTGTTCTGGCAGCATCAGACCAGACCGGATCAGAGCCTGGATCTGCTGCATCCCAGCAAGATTCCTCAGTGTCATGTTAATTACTGCTCTAAAGAGGATCTCACAGCTTCTGCTATTAGAGACCTTCCATTTGGGATAACTAATAATCATCGTATCAGAGGCACTCTGTAGCCCCTGATCAAAGCATGAGTCTTTGTTCTACTGGTTAAGTGTCCTGTGATTCTCCCCTGCTTCCCCAAGATACAGGCAGTGCAAATTAGATTCAGTCTCTCTAGGCAGAAAAGGAATGGCAAAGACCTAGCCTCTGCTCACTTTAGAATACACTCCTGAGAGAAAAGACAGCTGTATTTTAAGTTTAAAGCCAAGTTTGAAAGTACGAAAAGCAAGATGGAAGCAGTGGATCCAATTCTGCCTTGAGAACTCCAAAAGCAGGCAGGGAATGGCTAATGGGCAGGAATCACCTTCATCACAACTGCTCTCCGAGTTACAGCAGTGAATATCCAGGGAAGTTCTGCAGAGGACATCTGTAATTCCATTACCCCGACATTAAAAGAATTGCTACTGTTCAACTGCCTTCTGGACAGTGACTGCCGTAACCTAAGGCAAGCTAGCGCTTCCCTGCTGACACAGCCAAGCACGGCGTAGCCCCAGCGGAAAGTCTCAGCAGATGAGGAATTAGTCCTTGAAAACACAGAGCATCAAGACAGATTCTCCCTGCTGAAATGTAAAACCAGGACATCCTCATCAGTGGCTTGTTCTACCCTGTGATGGGCCAGGGCACCCTTTATCCCTGCCTAAGGAGAGGGTTTAGAAGATGACACACTCAAAGAAAAGAATTCAAGGCAATCACAAGGAGTCACCAACCTTATTCTTAGAGAGAGGATGCCAGGGGCCTGCAACAGAGTTCAGCCCCAGCGCTCAGCACTGTCCCTCCAACCACATCCCCAAGGATAACCAGAAGAAACACATGAAACTCCTCGTTTTCTCCTGTTAGGAAAATCACTGCTAAAAAACCACCACAACAGGAAACTTGTCTCTCTTTTTCCTGTCATTCATTAAAGCATGGAAAGTGTATTTGAGTCACAACCATCTAAGCACACATTCTGTGTGCACCATCTGTCACACCCCCTTCCCCGAATCACTTTTTGCTGACCAAAAGTGTTGCCAGTCAAGCTACGTAATTCACAGCCCATATTTAGGTAGGAAGATCTCTGTTGAAAAGCTGGCTGCTTTTACCTGCCATTGTGGCTTTAATTTGTAGGAAACAATTTTAGGTATTTTGAATGATACTCCAAATACCACCTGAAAAGGCTCAAAAAGAGCCAAAGCAAGTAGATAACTCTGGCCTTGAGCTGTTTTAGTCATTTCCACGGTAACACTAATATCTTTCTGCTATCCTGTGCTTTGCCCACTATGCTGAAGATCCCAGTCCCTCGGCTAAACTTGCACACATCTGCAGCCAGCTGCACGTTAGTTCCATCTCGTATCTCTTCCCCCACCTTTTACAACAGAAATCCCAAACAAACCACTCACTTCTTGGAAGAAAACCCACTAGCCAGCTCCCCACCTCCTGTGCGCTTGGGTAACCACAGCGATTTCAACAGTAATTTAAAGCATCGCTGCACAGGTCATGTTGCTGGTTGAACAGTCTCGAGCTCAGGTGCGTAAGGCCAGTGAGATCTCCATCTACCTACAGCCCCAACAGCCCAGACACAGGATACAGGCGATGCACTTGGAGACAGAGGAACAAAAGACATCTATTGTCAGACTGGGCTGCAATCCACATGCCCACAGAGATTAGAGCCTAAGCTAAAGTTTGAGATTCCACCTCAGGAATACTCCTGGGTTCAGTTTAAAAGCTCGTGCAAAAAGCAGCCAGTGACCCCAGCCCCAGAGCCGGCGGCTGTCAGCTAGCACAGGCTCAAGCGAACGCTCCAGGTACGCCAGCGACTGTCATCTCTCTGCTCCCTGGAGTGTACAGCGGGAGTAGAGCTGGGCTGGGACAGGCCCCAGGGTCTGTAGGTGGCACAGGAGCTCTGTGCAGCTCCATCTTAAGGCAAAAGACCTATGTGACCACTTGTATACTTCGGTGGTTCTCAGCTGTCCTCCCACCTTAGCAGCAATACAGCATTTCTCTAGTTCAGCTTGGGACTGATCCCACCCTAGATTCTGGGGGCACGGACACATGACCTGCCCTCACCCAAGCTGTGCCAGGAAGGAATAGCTGCAGTCAAAGCCAAGCCTGATTGCCAAACATGTCGAGACAGTCTTTGACTGGGTTCAGCCTCCCCCAAGAAGCAGGAGTGCCCACGGCACTTCTGTGCACAACTGCTCACAATTTAGGTCTTGGAAGAACTACGCACTTCTTTCAGAACAGGCATGTTTCCAGATTCAAAGAGCCTCTGTTCCCCCGATTCGCTAGTCGTGGCAACACTGCGCTGCTGGTAGCGTCAGCGGTGGGGGATTACTCCACAGGAACGAAAAACCATCAGGGAGGGAAGTCTCCAAGAGATGTCTGAGTCAGTATCTCTGGGTGGTGTCATCTACACATCATTCTGTGCCTTTCACCACAGCAGTAATCTAGCCAACACCTTCTCCAGTCCCCAAAGCAGTGGGAGACAGCCAGGTTACCTTTCACAACAATTCTCCTTTTAGCAGGAAAAATAAAATAAATTTCCCTATGGGCTGAAAATAAGGGTAAGAAATCTCAGTGTTAAAGGAAAAGTGAAGGTTTATCCCTCAAGCATCTGAAAGATTACACAATCTCTGCTGGAAATAACACTTTAAGCATAACCATTCCATAAATAATTTGGTACCACATGATTTCTTTTGTTAAGGGTTCCTATTTATGAACAGAAGCAGGTGATCAATTTGTGTACCACCACACTGACTCATAGCTGTACATTTGTCACTAGTGTGCAGCTGTAACACTAATCGGGGTTTTCCTTGGGTGAAAAGCAGTCAATAGCCAGCATTTGAACTTGAGCAGCAGACCAAGTTCTGCTCAGGTGGTATCTGTGCAAGCTTGGTTACATCCATGAGTTTAGCTGGATACAGCTGAAGTTCAAGTCAGGCTACTGCAACGAGATCAACTCTGAACATGCCATAAACATCCGAAACCGTATGTGGAGACTGAGGCTTGTCTGGCACGACAGACTGTGGGTTCCTGTTGGTGTGGGTAGGCACGTACATACAGGGGGCTCTGCTGAACTTCTTTATGGGAGTTCAGTTCACAGAATCACAGAATTACTGAGGCTAGAAAAGGCCTCTGAGATCATCAAGTCCAGCCTATGTCCCACCACCACCACACTGGCTAGGCCGTGGCACTAAGTGCCATAATCCAGCCTTTCCTTAAACACCTCCAGGGACAGTGACTCTACCACCTTGCTGAAAAGTTGCTGAAAAGGGTCTCCAAGCTGACTCTGCACGAAGGTTAATTCTGTTTTAACATAATCCAGTGACCACACAAGCAGTCTTAGAGAGACAAAGGCTGCACAAAGCCTCACTCTGACACTTCCTTTCTTGCTTCCCTATCAGTGCATTGTAGAATCCAACCCAAGGCGAGAAATACATACGGACCTTGACAGAACAGTGAAGAGAGTCCCTTGTCTTATCTTCATCTTGATGATAACCTACTCATCAGAGCTTGTCCTGGAAAATCCAGGTAAGTTAAAACACTGCTGCTGCGTTTTTGTGTCAACATTTATACAAAATCAGCGGTGGGAGATGAGCTGATTCCATTGCGATGGGCAAATTCTGCTTATATAGAGATGCACTGTCACAAAGAAAAGATGATGTCTACAGACTTGATACATGGTTCTCCCTCCTTCCAAGTCAGACAGAATCTCTGCTGAAGCCTACCTTATACAAACAAATTCAAGGAATACAGTCCTACAAAAAAGAAAACACCTTTAAGAAAAAAAAAGTCTTGCACATACGCAAGAAGTAAGATGAAGTAAGAGAGTTTCTTCTCTTCTCTTACATAAGACCTGCTGGGAAAGGAAGTCTTTTCAGCTCAAGGCTCATAAACATGTGGCTACAGGTTGCAGTTTGGCCTGGAAAATTCACTACTCCCTCTACTTCCAATTTACAAACACAGAGTCTTCCTTTCCTAATGCATACCACATGCCCAATAGCCAGGCTGCAAGTTTGGACGATTACAACTCCTCTTCCTCTCCTCTCACACCTCCTCCCATTTTCAAAGCATTTGTTTCTGCTTAGCGATTGCTTGCTAAAAGATAAGCCTTTTCTAGCCAAATTGCCCCATGAATTGAGATAATGCCAAAGCAAGTTCAAACATATTTAATCAACAGGTATCATTCAGCCAATATGAAAGACTGATCTGTGCAGTAGCAGACTGAATGACTTGTCACAGAGCACAGCTAGAGTCAGGCTTTCTGGTCTGGTGTGATGTTTTCTGGAGGTGCTGAACAGAAGACATTCCTGAGGAGGAAGTCAAAGTGATCCTTGGACACAGGGCCAAGAGTGTCTCTATCACAGACAAAGTCCAGCGAGATCAGTTTTTCTTAAAGAACAGGCAGATTTTAGCAGTATGTGCTACTGCCCCACCCTGACACTCCCACCATAACCTGTTTGGAGGCAGCTTCCATGCCAGAAACACTGCAGCAGCTCTCATGATGCAAGAACCAAGGTAGAAAGAAGACACATCTGCAACCTAAAGACACTGTAGGTCTCCGTTCCACCTGGTCCTGCCTCATCGTTGCTGCAGTTGGGGGGGGGGGGGGGCACTGCAGACTGTGGTAATTCCCACATCTTACCAAACCGGCTATGCTGTTTCCAGCAGAAGAGATGAGAAACCATAGGACCCTTCCCAGCAGCCAGCAGCACACAGGACCATAGTCTCCTCCTCACTTCCAGGCTGGCTTGAGCTGCCGTGCTAGAAGTTTCATGTGCCTCACTACAGATGTCAAGTCTAGTACTATTATTATCAGCTCCTCAGCCAGAAAAATTAAACCGGAAAGATACCACTTTTACAAACAAATACAGCTAAAAATAGCATGCTTCTGACATTGCAAAACCAATTTAAGAGTCATGCAAGGGATTAGTGTAGGGCCAGAGTTAAAGACTGACAGGGAGTTATTTCTTTCCAAGGATGCTCTGAGCAACATTGGATGCTCACCACATGGCAAGACATTTTTTTCTCTCTTACGCATGGGTTAAAACTACCATTCTTTTCCATTTCAGTTTTGTAGCTGACTTGAGAAGTGAGTAAACCTGCTAGAACAGAACGGAAAGCAAGCCATATACCAAAGCACTGGGTAAAAACAGTCAAGCACTTATTCGGCAGAACATACAAAACTTAAAAAAACCAACCTAAGACTCTGTGGCATCAGAGAACCTGCTCTGCTAATAACCAAACTATCACAATCTACTTTCCACTAGAGGGAAACTCCCTGCCCTTCTAAGAAAGGGCCTCCTACATCTGAAACAGGGTCAGCTCCTGTAACACATCATTTGCAAGCAATTCCCATAGTCCTTTCTTTAACCCCCTCTTTCTGTATTACAGAACAGTTCTCCCCGCACTTGTTTGAGCCACCATGAGTGCTCATCTTTACCTGTCAAGGCCCCAGTTTGAAATCCTTATCTACCATGTGCTTTATTTTGAGAAGTCATTGTACACAAGAGGAATGAGGAAGGACTTAAAGCTTGTCTGTAAATTGGGAGGGACATAAGCGTGCAGTCCATTACCTTTAGTTAGGTTCATGTTCTTGACTTTGAAACACACACACATTATGAATCACACAGTATAGGCGACAGCTACCTAAGCTGTGAACAGGCACAGAGGGAAGTGGTGCCAAAAGGACCGAGCTAGTGCGTCTAGTGTAAACCAATAAAATAGCACAAGCATTTGGATGAATTTGCACTGATGTTTTAGGCTGTTGATTCCATTCACATCACAACTACTTTCAGGACTTTACTTTAGGGCTGTGCTAACCTTGGGATTAGAAATGGCAACACAGACGCACTGCTGGCTGGCCTGCACTGGTTCAGAGCTTAGACTGCCACGTCCACCTGGCAGCATTCACCCCCACGCACGGGTGGTCTGAATGGCCACGGCTCACGGATATACAACATCATGTTCAAGGAAACATCCCTTTCACCTGTTAAGGTCACGGTTTTGACACCAAACTAGACATTACAGAACGGTCAGAGATGTATGAGCTATATACAAATGGTGTTCTGGAAGCTTCCCTGCCTCTTCATCCCTTTGAAAGAAAACAAAAAGTTAAATCAATTAACTGATATTTGACTTAGTATATTGGACCATTCAAATCACAGACGAGGCCTTTGGCATTTGGCCTCAGGAGCTACTTCAACTTCCAGAGTCAAGTCCCCTCCTTTCCCAAACTAGTACTTCCTCCTTCCAGCTCGCTGCTTTTGTCTATCTCACGTTTTATCATTTCCTTGTGGCTCTGCTGCACAGTTTGCCAGTTGCACAGATACAGCTAAGTTCTCAGTTATTCTTCCATGAAGAAGTTTCTGCACAAGAACAGAAGACGCATGTAGATCCAAACCCACCGTACTGACCAGGCTTGCAGGCCCAGCAACCATACTGCTAATCACAACCCACACAGACATTCAGCAGCTCATCAAGGCCACCCAGAGAGCCACAGCAGGCACCGCGGATCTCCGAGCTCCCTGGCTTCTGGTTAAACTACTAACCTGCTTAACCAGGGTACACTCTGGTTAAACCAAAGACCTCGCTTCTGGTTAAACTACCGACTTTTGAGGAGCTGCCTACAGCCTGCACAGAGCCGCGCGCCCCAGTGCGCCCCAGTCAAACCATCGGTAGCACCGGAGCACCTGACTCTACTGATGCGCTCCGATAGGCAAATGCTTATGACCACACACGGGCGTCTGACACCTTAACCCAGGCACAGCCACCGCACCGTGCCGTGCCACCGGCAGGCCACCTGCTCCTTCAGACAACGCGGCAGCCCACCACCCTCCGCTGCACCGTGGGAAATGACAACTTGGGGAAGTAAACACAGATCCTGCTCTCCCGCAGCCTGGTGCTCCGCGTCCATATTCAAACCCACCGCAGCCTGGCGCGGGGAGTTAAGCACAAGACTCGGGCTACGCTTAACAACATGTATTTTGGGACTGGCAACAGAGCAGACCAAAGGGCACGGAGTCTGCAGCCATGCCCACAGCTTCACGTCTTGGCAGGGACCCAGTACTTGGTTGAATTCCCTGAGAAACCATATACTGGACCGTGCATCAAAGAGAATTTTTTCAGCTAAGATTTTTTTATGATCATAAATTTTATGATCATCAGTAAATGTGGCACCCGTTTGTTTAAGCAGCTAAACGTTCAAGAGGAACACACGCGCACACCCAACAACCAGCACTAGAAACAGCTTTTGTTGCTTTAAGGAGAACCTGAGGATGATAGCAGGCCTTTATCCTTTGTGAATAAAGGTTTCCTTTCAGAACAGGTCCACTAGCAAATACTGATGACCATTTGCCGAAATGATGCTGACTGACATTGTTTGAGCATTAAAAAGGCCGATGGTAGGGTTGCCAAAAGCCTACACAAATATTGTTTTATAAAGAATAGCCTTCTGAATGCTATTTGGAGGTGGCAGGAGGGAAAAAAAAAAAAAAAAGAGAGTGATACAAATTTGAAAACAGAACAAAACACCTCACAAAATAAACAAAACCACAAAAAAAAGGCAGAGGGTAAAAAAAAAAAAAAAGGAAGACCAATAGATTTCCAAGATGTTGTGCCAAAAGCTACCTACCACCTATTGTTTCACAATTTTTTTTCCCAGCCTTTGCTTCGCATGCGATGGATTTCGCAGCGTATCTGTTGCAGTTACACTGTTGTAATGATCTTTGTTCCTAAAGGCCCAATGCTCCAGCTCCACAGCCAGTATCAAACCAGGGAAAAGGACCAGCAGCCTTTACATGAAACTTGGATCAAAGAAGGGGGAGGAGGGGGGGATTGTTTCCTCTGCTTAGAGCAATGCTACCTGCACACAAGGTAAAAGGAAATGTTAAGTATCTAAAGGTCAAACTGAGCAAGAATAAATCCACATTCCCTTTCTAAATACTTCTGCAGACTCGTGTACAGATTCAGCCCTTCTTTGAAAGCATCACAACAGCACACGTCTTGTGCTTAAGAGAGTTTCATATTCTCTTTCTAAACAGCAGAACATCCCTGCAGCCCGGAGCGTGATGCTGTCAGCCACACCAACGGCGTGCAGAGGAGGTCAGATCAGACCAGTGAAACTGAGCCAGGGACAGCGAGACAGGCCTGGAGCAGAGGGCAGGAACCAGCAGAAGCAAACACCAAAGACCTGAGGGAAAGGGTGAGTCTATCCAGCTCCCCAGGACAGGCGACGCGGCGACCCACCTTCGGCTCCTGTCACCTCTGCTCCCCGCCTCACACCGCCCCTCCCTTCCCGGTGACATCGCAGCCCGGCCACAGGCCCCAGGGCCGCGCTGCGGGGCGCGGGGCGGCGGAGCACGGACACCGGCAGCTCCCGCTCCCCGCGGACCCGCCTGACAGCCCGGGCCGCGGCACCCCGGGGCCCGCCCGGCGGCTCCCCGCACCTGTCCTCCCGCCGCTGCCCGGCGCGCCCTCGCCTCTCCCGGAGCGCGCTCCCCGGGACGCCCTGCGAGCAGCGGAGAGCGG